>JAVIAB010000106.1:13277375-13577375 GCA_032433765.1 Megaustenia siamemsis | reverse complement strand
AGTAGACGGAAGAAAAAGCGCGGAACCTTGCAAGAGTAATCCTATAACATCTGACCATGCAGGTCATGTTTCAGACCCCAGTGTCAAAACACGACACCTCAAAGGTGAAAGTTCAAACAGCGTTAGTGAAAGGAAGCCATATTTGCAGTGTGAAGCAAGTAAATATCAGAAGTTTACATTGAGAAACGATCATCATGGCAGCGGGGATGGATACACATTCAAAACTGGGTTAAAGGCGATAAAAGAGAACGAAAATATACGTCACGAAGTGGCAGCCGACATTCTTCAAAGACAGAGGAGAATCAGCAGCCAAGAAGTAGCTTCATTGAACGACGTTGCTACTTCTAAAAAACCCAAGTCACCTTCTAAATCTGACGTCATGGTGCCCGAGGGAGATAAGCCACGGAACCAGGAGACGGAGCTGCGCGGATCACCCGGTAGTAAACTCCAAGACGCCTCGTTCACTAAAATTCAAACGCTGAAGACGGGTCATAGAAGCACAGAGATCACAAGATGGAGTCCCCAAGATGGCGAAGAATCTCAGTACATTCGTTCGGATGCTCTGAACGCACGAAAACAGAAAACGTTGATAAAAGTAATGTGGGATGAATTAGCAGCCGACACCAGCAATGACCAGAACACCTTTGAGAAAGAGGAAATGAATGTCAAAGGAAATCAAGAACTTGCGCGGGCAGTTGATCTCCAAGAGGTCAAGATGACAAGGACATTGGCATCTGAGCGAGATGTAGATGACCTAGATTACGATGACCATGACCCAAATCTTGGTTTAACCGGTGTCACTGTAGGTGTTACTATTCCGGAAAAAGAGTTTGTTCGCGGTTAAACCCACACATTCGGGTGGGGGGGGGGGGGATGGCTGGGTAGTTTGGAGGTACGACATCTGCCTCAGAGAGGAAGGACCCGGATTTAAATCCATCAAAGGCGGTGGTGATTTTTCCTTTTTTCAAAAATAGGAACAATTTACCTGTGATGTCACCCTCACCTGATCTCTTGGCTAGTGAGATCCGATGTCTAGCCCACTCGGGTAACGGCAATAAACAGGAGGTCCCGTGTGCACTCGCGAACATTAAAAAACCCGTGGTAGCTACAATCGAAAAAAAAGTTGGCCATAAACATGGCCGCTGCCCAGACAAACATGTCAGCAGAAACCTACCATCACCGTGGATCCCAGGCCGTGCTACGGAGCTCGTGCACGTGCGGCAGGAATCTCTTCGGATATTCTCGAGATTCTCAAGAGGGATATCGGGGCACCTATGGGGTCGTACGGTGTGCAGTTTTGATGATCCTAACAATAAAACAAACCCACATGCTTATATTTCTGTTTACGAACTGCTTCATGTTCACGATTTAATATATCCTAAGTGTAGAAATGTCCTAAGTGTACAAATGTAATAATTAGGTACATCCTACGTTAGACCGGAATATACGAAATATTATCTGACTTTATATATTCTGCTTAGAGAGAATTTTCTAGTCTGAAAAGATGAATCCAGAACATGCCAAACGTAGTTTAAAATGATTCAACCTAAATTAAATACGAATATAAATGTACGGTACGCACGAGAACAGAATGATACAAGATTAGGCACACATTTCTGTAAGTAGTAAAAAGTAAAGTAAAGTACCCCCGTCACGCCAAGTGGCGTATAGGGAATACGGTGTTAGTGACCCTATATTTTACAGACCTTCAGCACATGATTTTTTGGAGTAATGTGGTCGCCCGTGCTGCTTTACTTTCCCATAAAAATGTCCGGTACCCATTTAAGGCTGGGTGAACCCGGAAGCCGTCGGTTGGTTCGAACCCTACCCCTTGTCCTTTGTAGTCCAGTTCACTAACCACTAAGCTATCGCGGAGTAAGACAATTTATGAGTACCCCAAACATAATAGCGTGACGAATGTACTGTTTTACTGATTCAGTTTCGTATCACAGTTTCTCTGTTTCTTGCTCTACCTTGATAACTTTTTGAGTACCATAACATTAACACATATTCCAAATGCAATAACAGTGATCTATGTTGCCTGATTACACAGCTTAGACTGTTGAACTCCTATGTGATACCAGTGCTAACATACGAGCGTGAAAGCTGGAAATTCACCATGACTTAAAATATGATATTAAATGCATTTTTTTTTTTTTTTTGCGTTTTCCAACTTTGACCTCTGACAAAGTCCCTAGAGACTAGGAACTGAATTTTGCGTGTTAATCCGTTTTCCCTGGCAGCCGTGTGCACAGGGGTTCCTTGACGAACAGGCAGATAACTCTGTCTTCGGAGGTACTCATATTTTTTCCGTCGATGAGTAATTGACGTTTCAAGCCAGGCCTCAAATGCATTTGAACAAATATCTCTTCGTCAGATCTCAAACATTAGCTGGAAAGAAAATATGTCACACGAACAGATAAGAGGTGAAACTAAACAAGAATACGAGTCGAGCTTTATAAGAAGAATGCGCTGGAAATACATCGGTCATGTGGTGAGAATGAATGAAGAAAGTCTTCACCAGCTGGTATTATGTGGAAGCCATCTGGTAAAAGAAAACTAGGCAGACCAAGAGAATCGCTATGCAGAATAATTAATAGGGAAGGCTCAACCATGGGACTAAGAAACAACTAAGAACTATCAGCAAATTTACAATAGTGGAGAATGATGACTTCTGTCATCCCATGTACCATATTCGGCACGAGAGGAAAATCAATGAATGAATGAATGAATGAATATGCTGCCTGATGAAGAACAATGGAGGTAGGTTTGAACAATGTGGGTCAGACTTGTGGGAAGAGGGCATTACGAGGGATGGTCACCAACCAAACAGAGTGTAGACTCTTTATTATTGCGCAACATGATTATACAGAGTGTGTTAATCACATAAATCATTGTTAAGAAGAAAAAGGAGGATTAAAGAAGAAAAATGAGAGATATGGAAGAAGAAATAAAGAAGGCAAATAAGTAAATTAGAGAACAGGAGAAATAAAGGAGAAAAATGAGAAGACCAACGAAGGAACATTTGTAAAGAAAAAAGAAGAAGCGAAGAAGCAAGAAAAGTAAAGTAAAATGAGAAGTAAAAGGAAGAAGGAGAAAAAAGAAAAAAGAGAAATACAGAAAAAGAAATTGAAGAAGTGAAAGAAGAATTAGAAGTAAATACAAAAGGAGAACGGAGTTAAAAAACGTAAAGAGGAAAAAAAATCAAGAAAAAGTTAAAGAGAAAGATGTTAAACAACAAAAAGTAAAATAAAAAAAAAATAATAAAATAACAGATAAGAAGAAAAAGAAAGAAGAAAAAAAAGTCAAAGGTGAAGTAAAATAAGAAGCATCTGACAAGTAAAGTTGATGTAAAATAGTGAGAAGTGAAAGACGAGAATGACGTGAAAGGAGATAAAGATGGTGACCTCCAGGATTTAACACACACGCACACAACATGTAAACAGAAAAGACAAAAATAGGACAATTTTCATCAAAATAAACGGATAGTTTCACTGTTTTAGAATTATGTGATGGGTTTATCACTTTCGTGCAAAACTAACTTTATATTGTCTAATTACCGGTGAATATCTATTTTATCCCAGTGAGAAATAGCATTTTATTTATATGTAGCAAAATAAAATACCCATTTTGCATTCGCTTTTATGTGTTACTTTGAAATTTGTAAAATGTTTTGAAATATGTTATTTTGTATTTGTTAGATAAGACTGGTTAACGCATGTCTTTAGTGCCATATAACGTTTCATATGTTGTATAAACATACTCAAAATATACTGTGTCTGCTCTTTTTTTTAAATATTATGTATGTTGTTATTTTTTTCTTTACAAAAAAGGATGTCTTAAATTTATATTATATATTATTATTTGTTATTGTGTTTTATTTTGTTTCAAAATGCACCTGTTTATTTCATAAATTGATTGCAGTGTTAATATAAAGTTAAAGTAAAAAGTAAAGTGCCCCGTCACGCCAAGTGGCGTATAGAGAATATGGTGTTAGTGACCATAATTTTTGATAGACCTTCCGCATATGATTTTTGCGGTAATGTGGTCGGTATGACGCCCGTGCCGCTTTACTTTCCCAGAAAAAAATCCGGTACCCATTTAAGACTGGGTGAACCTGGAGGCCGTCGGTTGGGATCGAACTCTACCTCTTGTCCGTTGTAGTCCAGTTCACTAACCACTGAGCTATCGCGGCTCTCCCTTGTTAATATAAAGTTAAAGTAAAATATATAGAGCACCGTCACGCCAAGTGGCGTGAAGGGAATATGGTGTCAGTGACCATCAATTTTACAAACCTTCAGCACATGATTTTTGGGGTAATGTGGTCGGTATTACGCCCGTGGCACCAGAAAAAAAATCCGGTACCCATTTTTGGCTGGGTGAACCCGGAAGCAGTCGATCAGGATCGAACCCGACCTCTTGTCCATTGTAGTTCAGTTCACTAACCACTGAGATGTCGTGGCTCCAAATACAGCTAAATGTTCTTTGTTTTTGTTCTTGGGTTCTCTACTTCTCGGTAGTCTTCCAGGAAAAGACAACTCTGACTACAAGAGTAGCTGCCTTGCAGAAGCGTCAAGGAGATTCAAAGACTGGGTCAGCCGCAAGAGCAAAAAAAGCGCACTGTAAACAGATGCACTTGTCTGTGAGGCACTCATCATCATCATCATGTGCCATACCGGTTGGCGTAGGTGATCATGTCCCTCCACAATCTTCTATCTACAGTACATTGTATTTTTAGTGTGAGGCACTAGAAACAATAAATTATTAAAACGAATTGCGAATAATCGATACGAAGAATGGAAAAAAGCGGTATTACCCGGAATTCGAAGTATAAAAATGCGGTTTTACTGGGAATTTGAAGATTAGAAGAATCCGTGATACTAAGAATTCGAAGAAATACTGAGATTTCGAAGATTAGAATAATCTGAAAATTGAAGAAATAGAAAAAGCCAAACTATTTGGAGTTCGAAAATAAAAAACAAACAAACGCATATTACAGGAATTCGAAGAATAAAAAACCATACTAATGGGAATTAGAAAATTATAAGTCATATACTGGGAATTAGAAAATTATAAGTCATATACTGGGAATTAGAAAATTATAAGTCATATACTGGGAATTAGAAATTATAAGTCATATACTGGGAATTAGAAAATTATAAGTCATATACTGGGAATTAGAAAATTATAAGTCATATACTGGGAATTAGAAAATTATAAGTCATATACTGGGAATTAGAAAATTATAAGTCATATACTGGGAATTAGAAAATTATAAGTCATATACTGGGAATTAGAAAATTATAAGTCATACGACTGGGAATTAGAAAATTATAAGTCATATACTGGGAATTAGAAAATTATAAGTCATATACTGGGAATTAGAAAATTATAAGTCATATACTGGGAATTGAAAGATTAGAAGTAATACTGCCGGAAATAAAAAAAAATAGAAGAAACATTTCTACGGGTTCAAAATCAATATAGGGGACTAGCAGTTTTCACACATTCCTGCCTGGTTTATGTTTCTAGAGGTCAACATTTGAATACAAAATATTGGAGGCCTAAGCTCTTGTACAACTGTTTGGTTTGACTGAGTTGGTTATATGGGAGCACAACAAACATGAGACACCTGAAAGATGCTCATCTCGTTCTGTGTCCAAACAGTACTTTCGTAGAGTTGATAGGATTGAATACGAGTAGCGGGCAACATGTTATGGAAGAATGGATAAAGAGAGAGTGGGGTGAGGAGAAAGAGAGAAAGAGAGAGAGAGAGAGAGAGAGAAAGAAGGAGAAAAAAGAGTGAGAAAAATATAGAGCAAGAAAGATAGAGATGAGGAGAGAGAAAGAGAGAGGAAAAAGAAGGAGAAAAAAGAATGAGGAAAAAAAAGAGAAAGAGACAGACAGATGTGAGGAGAGAGAAAGAGAGAGAAAAAAGAAAGCAAGAAAACAAGAGAGATAAACAAAAGAGAGAGAGAAAGATAGAGGTGAGGAGAAAGAATGAGAGAGAAAAAGAATGAGAAATAGAGAGAGAAAAGAGAGAGGGAGAGGGAGAAAGACAGAGGTGAGGAGAAAGAATGTGAGAGAAAAAATTAGAAGAAGAAAAAGAGTAATATGGAGGTGAGAAGAGAGATAGGGAGAGAAAGAGGAGGAGAAAATAGAGAGAGAGAGAGATAGAGAGTTAAGGACAGAGAAAGTGAAAAACAGTGATGAGGAGAAAGAAACTGAGAGAAAAATGAGAAAAAAGATGGAAGGAAAGAGATATAGAAAGAAAAAGAAAATGAGAGCGAAAAAGAGAGAGAGCAAGAGAGAGCGAAATAGTGAAACAAAAGAGAGACAGAGAAAGAGAGAGAAAGAATTAGTGAAAGGTAGCCAGCTCTGGGCAACGTTCACAAAATGGAGTAGAGAAGTAGAGACTACTCCCATTGATGTACATTTTCGTTTCCTTAATGGTTTAATTGTAACTATGGACGCATAACCTAGTCACGACATTGGATTACTGACATTTTAATTACCTCCCTTAATTACAAAACCTGCTTAAGTATCGGCATAAATAGCACAAACTATAGCAGCTCATGGGAGCCGCGATAGTTCAGTGGTTAGTGAACTGGACTACAACGGACAAGAGGTAGAGTTCGATCCCATCCGACGGGGTCCGGTTCACCCAGTCTTTAATGGGTACCGGATATGATTTTTTTCTGGAAAAGTAAAGCGGCACGGGCGTAATACCGACCACATTACCCCAAAAAATCATGTGCCGAAGGTCTGTACAATTTATGGTCACTAACACCATATTCCCTATACGCCATTTGGCGTGACGGGGGTACTTTATTTTTTTTACTATAGCAGCTCATGGAAGGCTAGAAATTATTTGGAAAGATGAGAACATTAATGCACACACCCTGGACATACCAATTTCTCTGTAAGCTTGAGAAACATGGACACTTACAGCAAAGGTACATAATAAAATACAGACTATGGAGATGACATGTTATCGTAAGGTTTGGGCATCTCTTACATAGATCGTTTCATAAATGAGAAACTTAGCAGAAGGATCAACATCATCATCATCATCATCATGTGCCATACCAGTTGGCGTAAGCGATCATGTCCTTCCACAATCTTCTATCTACAGAGCATCGTATCAGTTCTGTTGTTGACTGTTTTACATGCCATGACACCAAGCTATCCAGCATTTTCTATCTTTGTCGCCCACGATCTCTCTTTCCTTTTATTTTGCCAGTTGTAACCAAGTATTACAACTTTCCACTTCTCATGAAGTTTCTCATTATTATTTCTTCTGATGTTTTTTAGGACCTCCCTTTTTGTGTTGGCCTCTTTGAGAACTTCCTCATTGGTATATTTAGCTGTCCAGGTAACTTTCAACATTCTTCTGAGAAATCCCATCTCTGTGGCCTCTAATCGTCTTTTCATTTGTTTGTCTACTGTCCATGATTCGCTTCCATAGGTCGGAATTGGTTCTATATAGCACCAGTGAACTCTCTTTCTCATTTCTAATGACATAGATTTGTTGCATAAGATTTTTTTCATTTTCTGAAACGCTATTTTGACCTGAGCTATTCTGCTTTTTATTTTTTGTGGTGCATCTTCCATCTGAAAGATACAACAAGAAATTGGAGTACCTGATGACCTTTCAACTGTTGTGAAGAAACGCAAAATGAGATGGCTGTGCTACGTATCTCAATCTTCTGGCCTGGCAGGGACAATCCTATAGGGAACTATGAAAGGAGAAAAATGAGAGGTAGAGAGAGAAAAAGATCGGAAGATAACATAAATGAATAGACAAAGCTTTGCGGAGTCTCAAAGAGTGAATGTAGGAGTTTAATGGATAAAAGTTATAAAGATTGTGACTAGGTTATGGTTATGGTTTTAGTTATGGTTATGGAAGGTCCCGGTATCACTGCAAACGAATTAAAATCCATAATTGCTCAATCGCCCGTGCCAGTGGAATCATCCGAAGTACTAACTCATCTCCCAAACAAAGAAAGGTAACTGTAGTCTCCATCAGAGCAATCCTAGAACACGCTAAAAGACATAAGGCGAAACCGCACAGAATGTGAACACAGCCAACTGTTCCTTGTCATACGATATCATCATTCATCGTAAACAAAGGGAATTGGGACTAGTAATCCTTAAGTTTAAAGGCATCGAATGGATACAAGGAGACCACTTGGAGGACCTCAACTTTGCTGATGGCATAGTCCTCATCAGCAGTCAGATAAAAATGATGCAGGAAAACACAAATGAACTATCAGCAATAGCCAGAAAAATTTGGCTTGAGATCAATCATGAAAAGACTAAAGTCATGAAAAGTTTAATTCCAACAGATGACAAAATATACATGGAAAACAAACCAGTGGAAGAGATCGATCACTTTATCTTGGAAGTCACATTGATCGAGAAGGGGATACGAGTAAAGAAATTAGAATCAGAATAGCTAAAGCAGCAATGTCTTTCAGAAGCCTTGAAAAGTTGTGGAAATCAAAACTAATCAGCACAAACACAAAACTTAGGCTATTCAAATCAAATGTACTATCAACCCTTACGTATGCGTGTGAAATCTGGAAAACAACAAGAGATATAGAAACAAAGTTGAACGCATTCGAAAATAAAAGTCTAAGGAAAATACTTGGTATAACGTGGAACGAATTCAAAACAAACGAGGAAATTAGAGAAATCGCCAATCAACCACTAATATCTTCAGTAATAAAGAAAAGACGATGGTCATATGTTGGACTTGTGATGAGAAGAGATAATAACCGAATAGCAAAGCAAGCCCTCATGTGGGAAACAACAGGTAAGTGAAAAAGAGGAAGACCCAGAGAGACACTGTTAAGAACATTGATGAGAGAGGCAAGAGCAACAGGATTCGGCTCCCTCAATGAGATAGAGCTGCTTGCACAGAACAGAGACAGATGGCGAGATTTGATAAAATATCTTTAAAAGAAAACTGCTAGAACAAAAATTCAGATAGGAGAAGGAGTATCTTGGTCTACGCCCTATGGGCCGGCAACGGCTCGAAAGGTCAATAGATAGATAGATATATAGAACCCTTAAGTTTATAGGATGAGAAAGGAAGTAACGAAAAAAGTGGACGCTAAAACCGTCGACACTGGTTAAACCCAACCTCTTGTTCTCATCAAACAAGACCACTAATCGCAGCTGCGTCTGTTTGAAAAATAAAACATTAAAAAATATATTTATTTATTTATCCATTTGATTATGGAGCTTTTCCAGGAAAATAATGACAATTTGAATAAAAAAAAGAGAAAACAGTGGTATGGTAACAGCTTTACGCAAGTGAAAAACAAAACAAAAGTCCAACAACGTTTCGACTAAGTAAGCCTTCAGCTGGAACAATAAACAACAACACAAAAATATATATAAGAATATACACAAAAATATATATAAGAATATACACAACAATATATATAAGGATATACGCAAAAATATATATACAAATATATATAAGAATATACACAAAAATATATATAAGAATATACACAAAAATATATATAAGAATATACACAACAATATATATAAGAATATACACAACAATATATATAAGAATATACACAAAAAATATATATAAGGATTTACACAAAAATATATATAAGGATATACACAAAAATATATATAAGAATATACACAATAATATATATTAGAATATACACAAAAATCTAACTACATGGCGATAATATGTTATATAGATAATCAAGAAAGGGAGAAAAGGTCACTTCCCTTTGGTCCAAAACTTGACTGATCTAAAATTAGTAGGCGGGCTAACCACATATTTCCCAGGGAACTCTGCTTCTTTAACCATTAAGTAAGGGTTGTCTTAACACGACAACGCGCATCACGAGTATGATTTAGTGCCAATTTCTTCAATATCCAACGTTATATTTGATTACTGATGGGACTTCTATCCTGTCTGGCTGCTATACTTTTTAAGGATATAACAAGATCTCATGTACACATTTTTAAAGCTCGGTCAATAGAACAAAAATTACCTACTTCTGGGAAATGAACCAGAAGCTGACAGCACAAAGCCAAGCCAACTAACCACTCAGCCATTTTCTTCATTCATGACTGAAGGAAAGAATGTTGCAGGGGCTGTATGTTATTGTATTAAAACCATCATCGTCATCATCATCATCATCTTCATCATCATCAGGTACCGGGCCTGCTGGCGTTGGTGATCATGTCTCTCCATTATTTTCGATCTCGACAGTTATTTACCATTTCTGTTGTTGACCTTCTGCCAAGCCATTCTCTTAAGCTCTCTGGTATCTATCTCTTCGTCTCTCAATTCTCCCAGTTGTTACAATATATTCCAGCTGTTCTCTTCTCATTTCATGGCCGAAAAATGATGATTGTTTCTTCCTAATTTTGGAAATTAACTATCTTTTTGCTTTGACCTCTTTTAGAACATTTTCATTACTCTTCTTAGTTGTCCATGGTATTCTCAACATTCTTCTTAAAACCACATTTCTTGAGTAAAAAAAAATAAAGTACCCCCGTCACGCCAAGTGGCGTTTAGGTAATATGGTGTTAGTTACCATACATTTTACAGACATTCGGCACATGATTTTTTGGGGTAATGTGGTCGGGATTACGCCCGTGCCGCTCTACTTTCCCAGAAAAAAATCCGGTACCCATTAAAGGCTGGGTGAACTGGAAACCGTCGGTTGGGATCGAACCCTACCTCTTGTCCTTTGTAATCCAGTTCACTAACCATTGAGCTATCGCGGCTCCCACATTTCTAGAGCCTCCGGTGATTTTCTTGTCTGTTGTCCTAGTGTCAATGATTCACATGCAAATATTAAGACTGGCTCCCACTGCCTTGTGGGTGAGACTTTTTAGTCAAAGGCTAGCGGAGCCAACCGTTAACAAACCGACGGAAGGCAAAAGAAAACCACCGTCGTTATTTCTATGTACAATCAAGCATTAAAACAGATTTGGAAAATACACTTCTACCAGTGCTAGAGGAGATAACGTTTAGTAATAGTTTATTTGAAATACCCAAGTTATTTCCCTTAGTAAGTGTCCAAAACATGACAAATAATTCATGTCCATTTTACGGCCTTTTTGGATACTGGAAACTGCTGGATTATCAGTTTTGTTGAACAAACGGTAAATTAAAAAAAAAAAAACAACATGTCCTTTAATTCTAAGACATTATAAATAGATCTTTCTTTCTTTCTTTTTTTTTGGTTCCGTTTCCTCTTGTACCTATTCTGATGCAGCTTCAATCTTTTTCTGTTGAGTTGGCTATAAGTAAATGCAATCTCTAAATTAAACTATTCAAAATGAATGAAAGATTATATAAAATATGTGCTATACTCTGTTCATCATCAAGTACCATGTCTGCTGGCGTAGGTGATCATATCTCTCCACAACTTTCGATCTCTACAACTATTTATCATTTCTATTGTTGACCTTTTGCCAATTCATTCTCGTAAGCTGTCTGGTATCTTTTCTCTTTGCTTCCCTCTATCTCTTTTTTCCTCAACTTTCCCAGTTGTCACGATATATTCCAGCTGTTCCCTTCTTATTACATGGCCAACAAATTATATATTGTTTCTTCCCAATATTAGAAACTAGCACATGCTCGCTTTATTGCATGATTTTTATATTTTAACTTCTACACATTATATCAGGCCTTGAATAACGGACTATATTCTACATGCTTGCTGTACATCCCTAGCTTCTTCCTCTAAGTTACAACTCAACTAACGGTCTGTTACCAACTACGATACCTACCCCTCGGCGTTTGACTATATTTCTGACTTGCACTTGCATGCAGAGTTTGGCTATACACAACTATTCTCCGTTGCTGCTGGCCGATTCGTCTAGACCTGACCGGATGTTGTTTGGGTGTCAGCTATCTGTCTATCTGACGTCCGGGATTGCCTAGCCTAATATGCGCAGTCCAGACTTTCTGACTGGATGCCAAAGTGATGAACCTCTGTCACGTGGTCCGTAGGAGGAGAAGGGTGGGGGGTGTAAATGACTGAACTAGTCAGTAGCCAGGTAACAGATCCCATGATTATACCTGCAGGACAAGAAGAACAACGTAAAATCAAAAGAACCAATTGGATGCTGTAAGAAGATAAGGGTTTTTATATTTCAGTGTTTATCTCCTAAATTGCAAGAAACAGCAATTCCAAGAAACAGCAATTCCAAGAAACACTACAACTACACAGCTAGCGGTGTCCAGAAAGTTGCACCTGTGACATCTCCATCAACAGACAGGACATACGTAGTCGAGGGTAGTAGTATATACAACTTACCAATTTTTCTATCGATATAAGTAGTCGAGGATAGTAGTATATACAACTTACCTTTTTTCTATCGATATAAGTAGTTGAGGATAGTAGTATATACAACTTACCTTTTTTCTATCGATATAAGTAGTCGAGGATAGTAGTATATACAACTTACCTTTTTTCTATCGATATAAGTAGTTGAGGATAGTAGTATATACAACTTACCTTTTTTCTATCGATATAAGTAGTCGAGGATAGTAGTATATACAACTTACCTTTTTTCTATCGATATAATTAGTCGAGGATAGTAGTATATACAACTTACTTTTTTATATCGATATAAGTGGTCGAGGATAGTAGTATATACAACTTACCTTTTTATATCGATATAAGTAGTCGAGGATAATAGTATATACAACTTACCTTTTTATATCGATATAAGTAGTCGAGGATAGTAGTATATACAACTTACCATTTTATCTCGATATAAGTAGTCGAGGATACTAGTATATACAACTTACCTTTTTATATCGATATAAGTGGTCGAGGATACTAGTATATACAACTTACCTTATGAGTGGAAAATAAAACATGTTCGAATTATCATCACATCATATCAGACGATCAACTGGTGCTGGATTTTGTCATCGAAATATTGAGGAACCTAGAGGTGAACCCTGACCCACGTGTACAAACTCCGTACCATGGTCTGGGATCTATCAGTGTGGGTAGATTTGGCTGATAAGTTTGCCCAGACAGCGGCTATTTTCCCCCAACAAATATTTCTTCGATTTCAATCAAACTATGGCTCTTTAACGTGCGATAGTGCACACGAGATCCCCAGTTTTTTGCTGTTCTCCGAGAGGGCTAGACATCCGGTCTCACGACACAGAGCCAGTGGCCACGAAGAAACAACTGATTCAGTTTTGAAACTTTCCCCCGTATGTGGTGGGATTTTAACATGAGACTTTCCTGTCATGGGGCCAACGTCTTACATTCACCTCTTACCCAACCTCCTACGAGTTGTTTCTGTTTGTTTTTTTCTAAAATGAGCTTCCTCTTCTTCTTCCATCCTTCCTCCATTGCCTTTGCCGTTGAGGGTAGATACAGTCTGTAATTCTTTGCTCTTATGTTGGCCTCTTCTGGTGTTATCCCCCCTAGTGACTCTAGTATTCCCTTTATCCATCTCTTTCTCGGTCTTCCTCTTAATCTGGCGTGTTCGTAGTGTTTGTTTATGGCTCTTTGAGTCATTGTTATAGGTCGTTTCAAAATGTTTTGAAGGTGTTTAAAATTCCATATCTCTGCAACCAATTGATTGATAATGCTGAAATTTTGCATATGGTCTTGTGATTTTTTGGTCCCAAGAAGTACATTCATTTCCTCACCAACAAACGTATAGTTTTAAATATTCTTTATTTGAAGTATACAAATTTAAGGCATTTTGGTCAAACCATATATTTGGAGGAATTACCGCTTCATATGAGTGAGCACCCACGGACTTGTCATCTTGAACGTAATGCGCGCCAATTTCCCTGTTTTAAGCACTAAAAAACACATAAAACGCGTCATAGTTATAATTTTATATCCGGTGCATCCCATTTCCTGTCGCTTTGTTGTGATTTATGTGCAACGGCGTATCCTAATTATTGGGTAATTTCGTTAAATTTGTGATCTGTTAGTCAATGGGTATAAAAGTAAAGTTCCTTACATTGCAATCAGTGGCAATAAAGGTGTATAAATATTTTTGCATAGAAGCTAAGCGTGGAAAACTGTATCGAAGCATCTCAAAGCCAGAAAAGAGAACTATTCACGCATTGGGTATAAGCAAACGCTTTTTCAAACAAGTGCTTAAAGCTAACGGAGTGTCCAGTTCAATCAAGACTAGGACGCTAGGAAGAAAGAAAGTAGTAGATAGTTTTGACAAGGAAGTGATTAGAAGAGCAATTTGTAAAATGTTCGATTCCAAAGAAACTGTGGCTTTAAGAAAACTGAAAATTCGACTGAGAGCAGAAAATGACATTGTTGTGTCGAAAACAACATTATGGAGAACTGTTAGAAGCATCGGTTTTACGTTTAGAAAGTACGATAGTGGTAGAAATGTCATCTGCGAGAAGCCGCACTTAGTTTCTATGAGGAGTAAATATTTACGTGAAGTACGGGAAATGCGTAACCAAGGTTATGATATTGTATTTCTAGATGAATCTTGGATAAATTCTCACCACACAAGTGCAAAGGAATGGCAGTTATCAGATGGAAGTATTAAAAGATGTGTACCCACTGGAAAAGGACAGCGTATTATAATGGCACATGCAGGCAGCCGAAAAGAAGGGTTGGTGAAAAATGCAGAACTTATATTCACCTCTAATTATACTGACAACAGGGACTATCACACCGAGATGAATGGCCATATATTTAGAGAGTGGATTGAAAATACTCTTCTTCCAATTCTAGACAGACCATCCTGTCTGGTAATGGACAACGCGTCGTACCACAACGCTGTGGCAGAAGAAGACAAAATTCCTACATCTACCAGTACAAAAGATGTTATAAAGATTTGGCTAAGAAAGGAAGGAATTCCATTTAACGAGGGATTTTTGAAACCTGAATTACTGTCACTTGTTAAGAAATCGCAAAAGACCAAAGTATTCCAAATAGACAAAATCATTCAACAGCATGGTCATACGTGCTTGAGACTGCCCCCTTATCATCCACAATTAAACCCCATTGAACTCGTTTGGCAAAAATTAAAGGGCAGGTGGCAGCTGAGAATACAAGTTTTAAACTATGCGATATAAAAGGACTGACATATGCTGCTCTATCACAGATTGACAAATATTTTTGGTGCAAATGTGAAGATCATGTCTTAAAAGAAGAAAATGACTATTGGAAAAAAGATGGACTATCGTTCGTTCAGCCCAGATTAGTAATCAATATGTTAGACTCCTCTGATTCAGAATAAATGAAATAATAATGGACGTTTTTATATGTCCGCATGATCAATCTTTAGCTAAAGTTGATAACGTTTTGAAAATGTAAAGATTCTTGATATGTGTACTGCAGGCATGCAAAGAAACTAAATCACTTTCATATGTCTTGTTTACGTAAAATAATGAAAGTCACATGGAAAGACATAAAACGAACAATGTAGCTCTTTACAGTGAAGAGGATCCCGTGCTTACATCGGACTCTTTAGTCACATGCGTACCCATAAACAATAACTTTGCTGGATATGTCATGCTCGTTATCGCTCGCAACGGATAATTAATTTTTAAAATGTATTCTTTGTTGTATATTGTTTAAATAGTTTTCATTAATGGAACTGTTTATACGCTGATTTGTTTTAGACCGTCTGTAAAGGCTATAACATTGACATTCTCATAGTGTTTTAAAGAAAGTAAACAATAGAAAGTAAACAGTTGATAAACGCCTCCAACTTTCAAGTTGTGTAGAGACGCCTATGTCGAGAAGCTGATTTCCATTAATGTACGGTAAATTATTTTCTCCAGGAGCAAAAAGATCCGTAAATTCACTGAGATCAAAGGAAAGTGCTGCTTCATGATGAAGCATACTTCCTACATCATTAAATTTTGTGAAATCGGTGGGACCTTGGAAAAACAAGGCCAGATGCAAAAAATCAAGTTTGTAAGTGCAGGGAAAGAGGAGATATTTCATGTTAATCGTGAACATTTAGATTTGAAACGACCAATAGTTCTTTTTTTCTGAAATGAGCACTTGCACTAATGTACCTATCGGAAATATTCGTGAAGCACTTTTGCCTTAATTTCTATGAAAAAATAAGTAGGAATTAACAATTAATTATGACATCCAGTTAAAAATTATCACAAGCAGGAGTGGTTTTTGACAGGATGTTAAAACTGGAGCATACACACCAAGCACTATATTAGATCCAACAGTTTTCTTCAACTTCTCCCATATGTATCTGGTTGCTTTAACAACATATGGCATTACATTTCGCCATATATTTTTCGCCGTTTCAAGTCTGTGAAATGTCAACTTCAGTTCATTTACTCGAATATCTCGAACGTTCCGGGAACTTACAGCCGGGTATTGTAGCTGAACATTAAAACAGCTTTCCAGCACATATGGCTTGCAAAAAACGAAATCTAGAATGGGCTAAAAAGAAAATGAGAAATAAACAGGCTCTAAGCGAATCATCACGAGTTGTCTTAGTCTAGTTGGAGGGGGCCATTGCCTTCTTTACTGCCGGTAAGGTTGTCTTCCGAGCCAAAACAATACTATAAATCAAAATGCGAGAATTGTATATGAACGAACAAGACTGATGATTCAGCAGGAACAATCTGGAAAAGAGAGCCGCGATAGCTATCGCGGCTACAATTTGCTCACAGAAAGCCCTAAAAATGGAGAAATGCAACGACAAAATATTACATTAACACTATACTAACTTGAACTTGACTACAAAAGACAAGAGGTAGGGTTCGATCCCAACCGACGGCTTCCGGGTTCACCCAGCCTTTAATGGGTACCGGATTTTTTCTGGGAAAGTAAAGCAGCACGGGCGTAATACCGACCACATTACCCAAAAAAATCATGTGCTGAAGGTCTGTAAAATGCATGGTCACTAACACCATATTCCCTATACACCACTTGGCGTGACGGGGGCTCTTTACTTTCTAGTCTGGAAAAGCTACCAGTGAACATTTAGAATTTCATCTTAACCGAGAAACATGTTTTATCAATATTTGGATGCTGGTTATGTCAGAAATGTACCTTCTCCCGTTATGATGATTGCCAATGAAGTAATTACAATAGAACAGACAAACATCGTTTATTACAATTTTCTCAATCTTGTTGCGTGTATTTGTTTAGTTCAAGTAATCTTAATTTTAGAAATAAAAATGCCCTGGGAATAATAATATTTGTTATATAATGAGATAATCCTGGCTGCTGTTTGAAAATTATGAAAATAACTCAGAACAACAGAAATGGAATCCAGTGGTCACTGACCAAGCAACTTAATGATTTAGACTTCGCTGATGGCATAACATAATAGAAACAAGATAAAAAGTTCTTAAATATTACGTAGAGCCAGTCTTAACATATGGATGTGAATCATGGACAATAGGACAACAGACAAGAAAATCACTGGAGTCTGTAGAAATGTGGTTTTACAGAATAATGTTGAGAATACCATGGACAGCTAAGAAGAGTAATGAAAGTGTTCTGAAAGAGGTCAAAACAAAAAGAGAGCTAATTTCCAATATTAGGAAGAAACAACCATCACGTTTTGGCCATGTAATGAGAAGAGAACAACTGGAATATATTGTAACAACTGGAAAAATTGAGGGACGAAGAGATAGAGGGAAGCAAAGAGAAAAAGTACCAGACAGCTTAAGGGAATGGCATGGCAGAAGGTCAACAACAGAAATGATAAATAACTGTTCAGATCTAAAGTTGTGGAGAGACATGATCACCTACGCCAGTAGGCCCGGTACTTGATGATGATCATGATGACATAACCCTCCTACTACACAACAATCAACAGATGAATGTAAGATAAAATGAGCATACTTGATGAGAGATCACAACAGTTAGGACTGAAAATAAATAGAGATAAAAGATACCAAAATTATAAGAATTAATGCAGTTGGCAATAACCAAATAATAATAGAAGAACTACCTCTACTAGACGTACAATCTTACACATATCTGGGCAGTAATATAGACAGAGAAGGAGGAACAGAGAATGAAAACAAAATAAAGATATCAAAAGTAAGAGGAGCATTCGTTGCACTGGTAAACATATGGAAGTCCAAAGAAATTAGGTTAAATACAAAAATTAAAATCTTCAACTCCAATGTTAAGTCAATATTATTACATGGCTGTGAAACATGGAGAACAACAAAAATGGCAATCATGAAGATACAGACTTTCATTAATGGATGCTTACGCAGTATAAAAGGATGGAAATGGCAGGACAAAATCATTAACATAGAATTATTGAAAAGTACCAGTCAAAAACCAGTGGATAAAGAGATACAGCGAAGACGATGGCGCTGGATAGGACACACATTGCGAAAGCCAACTGAGAGTTATACACAACATGACCTTGTTTGGAACCCTTAAGGAAAAAGACAAAGAGAAGGACCAAGATATTCTTGGAGAAGACAGAAGGAAACAGAGATGAAACAGAGATGGTGGAGAAGACATGGAATGATCTTAAAAGAATGGCAAGAAACAGAACGACTTGGAAAGTGTTTGTTGAAGACCTATGCTCCACAGGGAGCGGAAAAGATAGAAGAAGAAGAAGAAGACTGTTTGAAAAATCATCTTTATATAACATTACTGCAGTAAGTGTCGTTTCATATGTGCTCAGTTCTTCCCAGATTATAGTGTCAAGTGCACGCGCTGGAAGCTCAAGCTTGCTGGTTATACAAATTACTAGTCGGTCTTCCACGCGGGCACCCATCACCCAAGTTAAGGCCGGCTAGGATTCCGATTGTGAAACATTTTATAATGTTACGCTCATTCAGAGGCGTGCCTCCAATAAGTATTCCTCGAAGGATTTCACGGTACTTTCACTTATTGAGCTCTCAATCATTCATTACTGATGTCACTGAAGCAAGCCCTTCAGCATCGCTGTGGTATCATGGGGAGCTAAAACAGTACAGCCAAGCAGGTACTCCAGTACGCGAGGCACCTATAGGTGGCGATGCAGTAAGTTTAAAATAAATGATTCTTAATCAAGGCAGTACCATCTACCATCAAGGATCTGAAGGAACTAACAATGGAGGCTGCTAGAAAGAGTTAACAAGAAGATGAACAATAGCATTACAGACATTTTAAGTCATGAAAAACATGTGACACAGTACTAGCAAAACAGTACAATTAAAATTACTGATGGGATGTGTCTTCCCGATAGCAACATATGGTCGTGGACAATCATGGACAATCTCATAGATAGCAATGAAAAACTTCTATTCATTCGTAACAAAATGCTAGAGTACTTCAGATACCTTTGATAATGAAAAAGAGCAAATGAAAACATCAAAAGAATGAAACAAACAAAAACTGGTTTATTGACACCATTCTACAGGGGAAATAAAATATCATCACCACGCCAAAAGACACAGAGGGCTGGAAAGAACATTAATGGAAGGCATTATTCCTGGAGGACGCATCCGGGGAAGACTAAGAATAAGGTGGTTTCAAGACATGAAAGAGATCTTGTACAGGCCAACAGAAGAAGTTATATATCTGGCTAAAGACATAGATTATTTGATACAGGTGAATGCAAAGTTCTGTGAAATACATGCGACTTGGTGATGATGACTATCTACCAGTGGGAGATTTTAACAACCACGTGAGCGTTGGAAAAATTGTATGTTGTGTTCTTCTCCCTCTTCATCCTTTCAAACTCCACATGGAACAAATGTCTTCAACAAATACTTTTTCAAGCCACTTTTTTCTTGCCATTCTCATAAATCATAAATCTTGCCACTTTTCAAGCCACTTTTCTTGCCATTCTCATAAATCATAAATCTTGCCACTTTTCAAGCCACTTTTCTTGCCACTCTCATAAATCATAAATCTTGCCACTTTTCTTGCCATTCTCATAAATCATAAATCTTGCCACTTTTCAAGCCACTTTTCTTGCCACTCTCATAAATCATAAATCTTGCCACTTTTCTTGCCACTTTTCTTGCCACTCTCATAAATCATAAATCTTGCCACTTTTCTTGCCACTTTTCTTGCCACTCTCATAAATCATAAATCTTGCCACTTTTCTTGCCACTTTTCTTGCCACTCTCATAAATCATAAATCTTGCCACTTTTCAAGCCACTTTTCAAGCCACTTTTTCTTGCCACTCTCATAAATCGTTCAATGTCCCCGTACTTTTAATCTTTGCTGCCACCTGTCTCCTGCCGTGGAATTCCCAAAAAATGGCTCGTGCAATACACTCAGTTGCGCAGTGGGTGTCCTATCCAGTGCCATTGTCTTTGTCTTATCTCTTCGATATGCCGCATTAAAACATCAACAAATACCTGCCTGGATTGTGAGTTCATGTATGGGAACTGAAAAGTTACATTTTAAAACAGGGAATGTACCTATTTTCAGCTGTGCAGCATTGTGATGTATATTACCTTTTACTTGTAGTATAAACAAGTAAAAATAAAGAGCCCCCGTCACGCCAAGTGGCGTATAAGGAATGTGGCGTTAGTGACCATAAATTGTACAGACCTTCAACACATGATTTTTTGGGTAATGTGGTCGGTATTACGCCCGTGCCGCTTTACTTTCCCAGAAAAAATCCGGTACCCATTTAGGGCTAGGTGAACCGGAGCCCGTCGATGAGGATCGAACCCTACTTTTGGTTCTCCGAAGTCCAGTTCACTAACCAGTGAGCTATCGCGGCTACAATTTGCTCACAGAAAACCCTCAAAATGGAGAAATGAACGACAAAATATTACATTAACACTGTACTAACTACATGTCACACTCGAGGCGCTGGAAGTGCTGTTTTGTGATCTGGTGACCAGTTATATGAGATACACACATTCCTTCCTTTGCCATTGATGCACACTTAAAACGAAATATGAAATGAAAGTTGTTGGAGAAGATTTTATATGTAAAGAGAGGAATTAAAATTAGTTTGAGTACTCGAGACAAACTGTATGTTTGTAAAAATCTAATAATGATCTACCTTTGTCACAAACTTAGATGTTCCATCACCTCTGTAGAGTTCATACCCAAGTGATTTCAAACTGAAACGCTTCATGTCATTTCAACCATTTTTAAAAGTAACAGGAAGATAAATCTTTCAGTTCCTAAATAGCATCTTGTGGTTGATTTGATTAGCGTTGATTTTCTCTTACTTTGAACATCAAAAACACAAAAATTAATACAAAACACAAACACACGGAAATATTATTTTCAAAATTAATTATGTTTTTTTTTCAGTTATTGGGCATAAGAAACTCCCATTTGAATAAAATGGTATTTATTATTTTATGAATAATCTCTACCATGTTGGGGTTTCCATCTAGTCAACATTTGATAGTCTAAAGTAAAGAAGTGTTTACTTGCTCTAAAATGGACGAAGAAGGTGCGGCAGACATTATTAAATACAGTTTGTCCAGGCACGACGGGAAATGAATTTTTTGTTGTTTTTAATTTGAAAGAATTATCTTACACCAGGATATCTCAACAAGCACACCCCCTTAAGAACAACATAAATAGGGCTAACCACTGAGATTTGGGGAGTTTGTTCAAGCTCTACAGTTACCATTGTATGGTGTGATCAGTTAGCATTGTGTAGTGTGATCAGGTAACATTGTGTAGTGTGATCAGTTAGCCAGTCAGTCCAGAGCTACAACTACCTGGGACATACTATAACCAATGATGGAAAATGCAAAACTGAAACAAACAAAAGAATAGGTATGGCAAAAAGTAATTTTAATGCCATGAAAAATATACTAACAACAAAACAAATATCAGCAGGGCTGAAACTAAGAATGGCAAAATGTTTCATCTTCTCAATATTCCTGTATGGTGCAGAAACATGGACATTAGACAAGAAAACAGAACAGAAAATTGAAGCCTTTGAAATGTGGATTTATAGAAGAATAGGTAGAATTGGATGGAAACAAAAGATGACAAACGATAAAGTATTAAAACAACTAAAAATAAAAAGAGAACTGCTGAACACAATTAAGACAAGACAAATTAAATTGTTGGGGCATGTTAAAAGACACAACAGCCTACTAAAAGTAATATTGGAAGGAAAAATACAAGTCAAAAGAGGCAGAGGCAGACCAAGACTAACATGGACGAGTAACATCAAAAGATGGACAAGTCAATCTATGTCAGCCTGTACCATCAAAGCAAGAAACAGAGTAGAATGGCGATCCATGGTAGCCAACCTTCGTTGCGGAGAGAGCACACGATGATGATGATGATGATGATGATGATCAGCTAGCACAGCACGATCATGCATTGAAGACGTCACTGAACTCATCGGTTATTACAAGACCTGTTATTTGTGCATGTCGTGAAGTTCTGTGGCAGCAGTTATTGTGAAGTGGTTCTCAACTTTTGAATGATAACTTCATCAAATATGTTCCTGTTTGTTATGATAATATGAGGTTGCTGATACCCGCATCTATGACGATACTTTTATCTGATAGTTAAGTTAACGGTAGTCAATATTGTAATTGTAACATCATTTAATATTGATGTTATTACGGTTGCAACATCATTTAATATTAATTATTATGGTTATAATAATTTTTGTGTTCATAAAATTTATACATTAGTAGGGTTAGCTTACTAATTATACTCGTAATAAAACCACATTGCACTGTTTTAGATGCAATTGAACTAAAGTAACAGGTGAAGTGATTTGAAAAAAAGGTAAAAAGTTTGCTATTTGTTTTATAAATGTAAGTTCTATATCTATGTTTAATGTCTTCTTTTGTCTTTCTACTGATCTAAAAAGTAAAGAGCCCCCGTCACGCCAAGTGGCCTATAGGGAATATGGTGTTAGTGACCATACATTTTACAGACCCTCAACACATGATTTTTGGGGTAATATGGTCGGTATTACGCCCGTGCCGCTTTACTTTCCTATTTAAAAAATCCGGTACCCATTTAAGGCTGGAAGAACCCGGAAGCCATTTGTTGGGATCGAACCCTACCTCTTGTCCTTTGTAGTCCAGTTCACAAACCACTGAGCTATCGCGGCTCCCTTTCTATTGATATAACTTCTGTTTTATCAGAACTTATTTTTACGTTATACATTTTACTCCCTATTTTCAAGAACAGAAGATGTGTCTTGAAGTCTAACTCTACCCAACAACATTCATCTATGTCACAGGACACCATTAGAAAGACACTATTTTAATTATTAGCATATCATGTTGTAAATTAAAATATATATAAATTGTTAAAAATGAGAGTATTAGTTAATAACCAGTGGCAACAACATATACTCTCGAGTGAAGAAAGAGTAACACTGGTCTAGTTCTTGTTCTTCTGGCAGTCTCAGTCATTGACACTTGATGATGTTGTAGAGTTTCTGTCGTGATGTCGCTCCAACATAGTCTAGGTTTACCTCGAGATCTGTAAGCTTCTCCACGA
Organism: Megaustenia siamemsis; assembly: GCA_032433765.1. Classification (NCBI taxonomy): domain Eukaryota; kingdom Metazoa; phylum Mollusca; class Gastropoda; order Stylommatophora; family Ariophantidae; genus Megaustenia; species Megaustenia siamemsis. The sequence continues at coordinate 13,553,966 of JAVIAB010000106.1, read as the reverse complement.
ACTGTGTGTGCCTTACATGGTATGTCGTCTCAAGGTATACTCTCCAGATGGGTAAACCGTTTTATTTCTTGTCTTTGTATGTCAATTATCATTGCTTCTGCCGTATCTTCTCTTAATATCTCGTTTTAGATTATTTTTCTTCTGATCTTGTATGCAGTCTTTCTCAAACATTCAAATTTGTAGTCAATAACTTTCCTTTCTGACTTGTGAGAGACTATGCTTGACATGTGAGAGACTATGCTTGACATGAGAGAGACAATGCTTGACATGTGAGAGACTATGCATGACATGTGAGAGACTACGCTTGACATGTGAGAGACTACGCTTGTCATGTGAGAGACTACGCTTGTCATGTGAGAGACTACGCTTGTCATGTGAGAGACTATGCTTGACATGTGAGAGACTGTGCTTGACATGTGAGAGACTATGCTTGACATGTGAGAGACTATGCTTGACATGTGAGAGACTATGCTTGACATGTGAGAGACTACGCTTGTCATGTGAGAGACAATGCTTGACATGTGAGAGACTGTGCTTGACATGTGAGAGACTATGCTTGACATAAGAGAGACTATGCTTGTCATGTGAGAGATACGCTTGTCATGTGAGAGACTATGCTTGACATGTGAGAGACTATGCTTGACATAAGAGAGACTATGCTTGACATGTGAGAGACTATGCTTGACATGTGAGAGACTGTGCTTGACATGTGAGAGTCTATGCTTGACTTGTGAGAGACTATGCTTGACATAAGAGAGACTATGCTTGATATGTGTGAGACTGTGCTTGACATGTGAGAGACTATGCTTGACATGTGAGAGACTATGCTTGACATGTGAGAGACAATGCTTGACATGTGAGAGACTGTGCTTGACATGTGAGAGACTGTGCTTGACATGTGAGAGACTATGCTTGACATAAGAGAGACTATGCTTGACCGGTGAGAGACTGCTTGACATGTGAGAGACTATGCTTGACTTGTGAGAGACTATGCTTGACAAGTCAGAGACTATGCTTGACATGTGAGAGACAATGCTTGACATGTGAGAGACTATGCTTGACTTGTGAGAGACTATGCTTGACATGTAAGAGACTATGCTTGACATGTGAGACATTATGCTTGACTTGTGAGAGACTATGCTTGACATAAGAGAGACTATGCTTGACATGTGAGAAACGGTGCTTGACATGTGAGAGACTGTGCTTGACATGTAAGAGACTATGCTTGACATGTGAGACATTATGCTTGACTTGTGAGAGACTATGCTTGACATAAGAGAGACTATGCTTGACATGTGAGAGACTGTGCTTGACATGTGAGAGACTATGCTTGACATAAGAGAGACTATGCTTGACATGTGAGAGACTATGCTTGACATGTGAGAGACTGTGCTTGACATGTGAGAGTCTATGCTTGACTTGTGAGAGACTATGCTTGACATAAGAGAGACTATGCTTGATATGTGTGAGACTGTGCTTGACATGTGAGAGACTATGCTTGACATGTGAGAGACTGTGCTTGACATAAGAGAGACTATGCTTGACATGTGAGAAACTGTGCTTCACATGTGAGAGACTATGCTTGACATGTGAGAGACTATGTTTGACATGTGAGAGACTATGTTTGACATGTGAGAGACTATGTTTGACTTGTGAGAGACTATGCTTGACATGTGAGAGACTATGCTTTACATGTGAGAGACTTTGCTTGACATGTGAAAGACTATTCTTGACATGTGAGAGACTATGTTGACATGTGAGAGACAATGCTTGACATGTGAGAGACTATGCATGACATGTGAGAGACTACGCTTGACATGTGAGAGACTACGCTTGTCATGTGAGAGACTACGCTTGTCATGTGAGAGACTACGCTTGTCATGTAAGAGACTATGCTTGACATGTGAGAGACTGTGCTTGACATGTGAGAGACTATGCTTGACATGTGAGAGACTATGCTTGACATGTGAGAGACTATGCTTGACATGTGAGAGACTACGCTTGTCATGTGAGAGACAATGCTTGACATGTGAGAGACTGTGCTTGACATGTGAGAGACTATGCTTGACATAAGAGAGACTATGCTTGTCATGTGAGAGATACGCTTGTCATGTGAGAGACTATGCTTGACATGTGAGAGACTATGCTTGACATAAGAGAGACTATGCTTGACATGTGAGAGACTATGCTTGACATGTGAGAGACTGTGCTTGACATGTGAGAGTCTATGCTTGACTTGTGAGAGACTATGCTTGACATAAGAGAGACTATGCTTGATATGTGTGAGACTGTGCTTGACATGTGAGAGACTATGCTTGACATGTGAGAGACTATGCTTGACATGTGAGAGACAATGCTTGACATGTGAGAGACTGTGCTTGACATGTGAGAGACTGTGCTTGACATGTGAGAGACTATGCTTGACATAAGAGAGACTATGCTTGACCGGTGAGAGACTGCTTGACATGTGAGAGAGTATGCTTGACTTGTGAGAGACTATGCTTGACAAGTCAGAGACTATGCTTGACATGTGAGAGACAATGCTTGACATGTGAGAGACTATGCTTGACTTGTGAGAGACTATGCTTGACATGTAAGAGACTATGCTTGACATGTGAGACATTATGCTAGACTTGTGAGAGACTATGCTTGACATAAGAGAGACTATGCTTGACATGTGAGAAACGGTGCTTGACATGTGAGAGACTGTGCTTGACATGTAAGAGACTATGCTTGACATGTGAGACATTATGCTTGACTTGTGAGAGACTATGCTTGACATAAGAGAGACTATGCTTGACATGTGAGAGACTGTGCTTGACATGTGAGAGACTATGCTTGACATAAGAGAGACTATGCTTGACATGTGAGAGACTATGCTTGACATGTGAGAGACTGTGCTTGACATGTGAGAGTCTATGCTTGACTTGTGAGAGACTATGCTTGACATAAGAGAGACTATGCTTGATATGTGTGAGACTGTGCTTGACATGTGAGAGACTATGCTTGACATGTGAGAGACTGTGCTTGACATAAGAGAGACTATGCTTGACATGTGAGAAACTGTGCTTCACATGTGAGAGACTATGCTTGACATGTGAGAGACTATGTTTGACATGTGAGAGACTATGTTTGACATGTGAGAGACTATGTTTGACTTGTGAGAGACTATGCTTGACATGTGAGAGACTATGCTTTACATGTGAGAGACTTTGCTTGACATGTGAAAGACTATTCTTGACATGTGAGAGACTATGTTGACATGTGAGAGACTATGTTTGACATGTGAGAGACTATGTTTGACATGTGTGAGGCTATGTTTGACATGTGAGAGACTATGTTTGACATGTGAGAGACTATGCTTGACATGTGTGAGACTATGCTTGACATGTGAGAGACTATGTTTGACATGTGAGAGACTATGTTTGACATGTGAGAGTCTATGTTTGACATGTTAGAGTCTATGTTTGACATGTGAGAGACTATGTTTGACATGTGAGAGACTATGTTTGACATGTGAGAGACTATGTTTGACATGTGAGAGACTATGTTTGACATGTGAGAGACTATGTTTGACATGTGAGAGTCTATGTTTGACATGTGAGAGGCTATGTTTGACATGTGAGAGACTATGTTTGACATGTGAGAGACTATGTTTGACATGTGAGAGACTATGTTTGACATGTGAGAGACTATGTTTGACATGTGAGAGTCTATGTTTGACATGTGAGAGACTATGTTTGACATGTGAGAGACTATGTTTGACATGTGAGAGACTATGTTTGACATGTGAGAGACTATGTTTGACATGTGAGAGTCTATGTTTCACATGTGAGAGACTATGTTTGACATGTGAGAGACTATGTTTGACATGTGAGAGTCTATGTTTGACATGTGAGAGGCTATGTTTGACATGTGAGAGACTATGTTTGACATGTGAGAGACTATGCTTGACATGTGTGAGACTATGTTTGACATGTGAGAGACTATGTTTGACATGTGTGAGACTATGCTTGACATGTGTGAGACTATGTTTGACATGTGAGAGACTATGCTTGACATGTGAGAGACTATGTTGACATGTGAGAGACTATGTTTGACATGTGAGAGTCTATGTTTGACATGTGAGAGACTATGCTTGACATGTGAGAGACTATGTTTGACATGTGAGAGTCTATGTTTCACATGTGAGAGACTATGTTTGACATGTGAGAGTCTATGTTTGACATGTGAGAGTCTATGTTTGACATGTGAGAGACTATGTTTGACATGTGAGAGTCTATGTTTGACATGTGAGAGTCTATGTTTGACATGTGAGAGTCTATGTTTGACATGTGAGAGTCTATGTTTGACATGTGAGAGTCTATGTTTGACATGTGAGAGACTATGTTTGACATGTGAGAGACTATGTTTGACATGTGAGAGTCTATGTTTGACATGTGAGAGACTATGTTTGACATGTGAGAGTCTATGTTTGACAGTGGTAATAGAGTAGGGATAAATATCCTTTTGCATAAGATGTTTCTGGGAACCGCGATAGCTCAGTGGTTAGGGAACTGGACTACAAAGGACAAGAGGTAGGGTTCAATCCCAACCGACGGTTTCCGGTTCACCCAGCCTTTAAAAAAAACATTTTTTTCTGGGAAAGTAAAGCGTCACATGCAGAATACCGACTACATTACCCCAAAAATCATGTGTCGAAGGTCTGTTAAATGTATGGTCACTAACACTATATTCCCTATACGTCACTTGGCGTGACAGGGGTACTGTACTTTGTTATATATTATAAGATGATTGTCTGTTGCAGGGTTTTGTGTTGTATGATATGGGCTAGCTGTCATAATTAAATTACTATTACCAGCACACGCATGAGGCTAAGGCAGGTGCTATCACATGGCTAGTTAGGAACTAACAACGCAAGAGGTCATCTTGACTGACTCACAGAACACACTTCGCAGGGAATGGGTACACCTACTCGACATGTGCCATGTTACACCTACTCGACATGTGCATGTTACACCTACTCGACATGTGCCATGTTACACCTACTCGACATGTGCCATGTTACACCTACTCGACATGTTCCATGTTAAACCTACTCGACATGTACCATGTTACACCTACTCGACATGTTCCATGTTACACCTACTCGACATGTGCCATGTTACCCCTACTCGACGTGTGCCATGTTACACCTACTCGACATGTGCCATGTTACACCTACTCGATATGTGTCATGTTACACTTACTCGACATGTGCCATGTTACACCTACTCGACATGTTCCATGTTAAACCTACTCGACATGTGCCATGTTACACCTACTCGACATGTTCCATGTTAAACCTACTCGACATGTGCCATGTTAACAGCCTAATCTGCGGGTCTTGCCCTGAATACGCGGGGGCTCATGGTAATTATATAGGCAACATGTTGGCGGGGTCTGCCATTTCGCAATAAGCCTTACAAATCAACAAGTATGCCATTGCGAAAAAAAAACACATTTCATCTGTAGTTATCTGATGAGTAAGTGCACCATCATGGTGTAGCGAACAGCTATTATCATCCGGCTTGTTGCAGGAGCTTCTGAGTTAAGTGCTCTCTGCACACCGTGTGTTGTGCGTTTCATCTGTTATGATCGTATTTCGATATTCCAATTGTTTACGATGAGTGATGATATTGTATGATGGAGAACAGATGGCTGTGTTCACTTTCTTTGCGGTTTCGCCTTATGTTTTTGGCGTGTGCTGAGACTGCTATGATGGGGACTACAGCTACCTTTGCTTGTTTGGAAGAAGAGATAGTAATTCGGATGATTCCACTGGCACGGAGGTTGAGCAATTATGGATTTTAATTCGTTTCCTGTGATACCGGGGCCTTCCCTAACCACAAAAGCTATTATCAATCATTGCATTTTCGATTGATTTTGTTTTTATAAATATTTATGTTCAAGATGTCATAATATTTATTTTAAAATTAGTCTGTAACTATTTCGGTCGTATAAGAGTTGTAAAACAGTGCCTCTTGGATAAATCAGGTATAATTATGCTCTGAGCTACCACAACGGTAGAACCAAACAAGAAAAAACGTTTAGCAAACCTCTTTACCTTAGAAAAGACATCCCATTAAATAATCATATTCTCATTGTTTTATAATTATCTTTACACAGATATCAACTTAAAACAAAATGATGGAAAATATCACAAACGTTTCGATAAACTGGACAGAAAACAATTTGTATTACTGGCAGGAGTGTCGTGACCAAATCCAATTGAGGGTCAACATTTATACAATATTAGGACTGATCATCGCTATTTTGGGGATTATAGGACAAATAATTGCGGTCATTGTTTTAGTTCAGCCATCAATGAGGAACTCGACGTCAATACTTTTAGTGGTCATGGCTGCCTTTGACATTCTGTTTCTGACGACCACAATTTTGTATTTATCCCTCAACATAGATAGTTTGAGACACGACTTTTACGTTTTTCTGATCTGTGTAAGAGGAATTGTGTACATCAGTCATACAGGCACTATTTACATGACTGTTCTAGTAACGATAGAAAGAGCCGTAGTCGTTTTGTTCCCTCTCCACGCTAAACGTGTGTGTACAAAGACACGGGCTGGTATTGCTTCTGTGGGACTTTTGATGTGGTCTCTGATTTACAGTATTCCCCAGTACATGGTATTCGGAATAGAACAAGAAGATAGCAGCAATCAGTCTGAATACTCAATCTACATATCTGGATTTGCCCTCAGCCATTTCTACAACATTGTGTATCTGGTTCATATCAACGTCTTTCATTTCATTGTACCGGCTGGAGCAATTATCACATTGAATGTCGCAATAATTAAACGGCTGTTCCCAGATCGAAGAAGTTCCATTCGTCTGGACAGTTCACGTGGGGATAGTCAGATACAACTAACGGCCATGATCATCGTTTTGACCACCATTTTCTGTGCGATTAAACTTGTAGATGTACTAGCGATTTCATTAAGTCAGGCAGGAATATTTAATGAGAATAATGGGGACTTGACCTCCTGTCTTCTCAGCGAACTTAATCTGTTAATTGTTGCTGAAGAAGGCAAGATCATCAACTCTGCCACTAACTTTATCATCTTCAGCATCTTTGGATACAAATTTCGGCGTTGTCTCCGTGAACTCTGTTGCTCCAGACGTTGTTCACAAGCTCATCACCCACCTACAGAATTATCACCTAGTACTCGGACCACATTTTCCGTGTCTGCCTTATGTCTCTTCCAAAATATTCTTCAAGACCAACGTCGGAGGTATGTTTGTGGAGCGACATAGATATATGTATGTTATCTCATCTCATCTCATCTTATCTCAGACACATCTACTGGTCTCATCTTAATATGTTCTTCTCTCATATTGAAATCTCCCTTATGCTAATGTTATGGTGTCATCAACTGCTAGCAACATAAGACTTGAGATCATTCAAGAAATGTAGACAGCAATGAATAATTAAAATCGTCAAGAATAAACACAGGTGGTAGGGAAATAAGTGGAAGATAAAGATGACGACTTTTATTTTAGAAGTTGCACTCATACCCCACCTTACCTACATTGCTGTTTAGACCAGGAAACTCTAGGTCGTGCCTTGTTGATCTCACCAATAGGTTTTCTATCTCGAGAATTAAAACGATGTGCCATTGTATGTCCCTGAAAGCTTGCACAACGTTTGTTATGACCAGCGAGTCCCATTCGTGAATGGCAGTCACGTCCACAGAAAGGACATATGTAGTTGCATAATGAGGCTGACGTAGTATTTTGATGCATCTTCATTTTTGAGTCTTTTCCTTTCTTGTCATTTCATTTTTCTCTTTTTTGTGTCCGAGCTTTATGTCGTTCTCTACTAATGCAGGAAGATCTATCTGCCAGTGACAATTGGCTTGGTTTACCCCTATGTTGATATCTTTACTATAATTAAGTTCACAAATTCGTGCCCACAGAGTTGACCAATTATCTCTGAAACTGTTTGATGAATTTATGTAATTTTTTTTCATGACATCTTATTTTTTCACCGACCTTCAGATTTTATAACATTTAAGTACAAAGGTAGTCTGAATTTTGCACAAATCATTTTTTGTTATAATTTAAGGAAACTATCAAACCGGGTGCTCTAAACATGAGATTTTACTGTAAATTATGTTAATTTTCTAACAAACCTCTCAGTGGATTGCGTTTTGCAAGTCAAGGTTCAGTGAGCGGAGATTGTGCTAAGATTGTGTGGAGAGAACGTGAAATTTGCCTCAACAAATGTGGATATTGTAAAATCCTAAAAATTAGGACAACCAAGAAAATACTATTTTTATATACTTCAAAGAAGCAAAATTCTTTCCTAAAAGCATGAAGATAGGGAACAATTTCAGACTTTAGGTCGGTTAAAAAAAAATATTTAATGAAAAAGAATTTTAGAAATTAATCAAACAGTTTCCGAGATAATTAATAAACTCTGTAGGCACGAATTTGTGAACTCCTCATTCTTGTGTTGCGCACAAGATCGGCGCCGGTTTTAGCATTATCTCAATTTAGACGATCTCCTAGGAACGTCAGCATTACTTCTAAACATAGAAATTAGAGATCATTACATTATTTTAGATTTTCATATTTTGAAAATAAAATACTGTTTAATTTATGTCGAATGAACATTATAAATAATTACGTGTAGCTGTGCTGTCCTTGAAGACGGTCCACCAATGGATCAGGCGGAGTTAATAATGCTCGCGAAATGCAGGAAGAGCACGTGACTTCGATGATCATGAGCCCAGATCTCTCCTTCCGATGAAAGAAATGGTAATAAAGATGGGTTTATCCACAAACGAGTGCCTTAGTGGACGCATAAGAGGACTTATCAACCAGCAAAAACTGGAGTCGTCAGTAGCTGGATGCTGGAGGACATGCCTATGGACATGTTCAGGTTACGATGAACCCACAAGTAATTTAATAACTCAGTGTTTCATATTTGAATTTAGTTTACGTATTATCAGAATAGACAAAAATATTAAATAATGTTAACTGTCCGTGCTTCATAGACTACACCAAAGCTTTTGATAGAGTACACCACAAACAACTTATAGAATGCCTAAAAGAGATACATCTAGATGACATGGATATACGACTAATATGCAATCTATACTGGGAGCAAACAGCAATAATAAAATATAACAAAGAGTTCTCTACACCCATTGATATATAAAGAGGAGTAAGACAAGGATGCATCCTATCACCAAGCTTGTTCAATCTATACACTGAGCAAATCTTTAAAAACATCATAGAGATGCCAGGCCTACAAATTAATGGAAAGATAATCAATAACCTAAGATATGCTGACGATACTGTACTACTAGCAGAAAATCCTAAAGACCTACAACAATTACTTAATGAAATAAACACGACAAGCAAAAAATATGGACTAGATATGAATATCAAAAAGACTAAAACTATGATCATAAACAAAGAAAATACTCAAAACCCACAAGTGGATATCAAAATTGAAGGAATAGACCTTGAGACAGTTCAGAACTATAACTACCTTGGACATACTATAACCAGTGATGGAAAATGTACAACTGAAATAAACAAAAGAATAGGAATGGCAAAAAGTAATTTTAATGTCATGAATTTTAATGTCATGAAGGACATACTAACATCAAAACAAATAACACCAGAGCTAAAACTAAGAATAGCAAAATGTTACATCTTCTCAATATTCCTATATGGTGCTGAAACATGGACATTAGACAAGAAAACAGAACAGAGAATTGAAGCCTTTGAAATGTGGATATATAGAAGAATAGGTAGAATTGGATGGAAGGAAAAGAAAACAAACGACGAAGTCTTAAAACAACTAAAAATGAAAAGAGAACTTCTGAACACAATTAGAACAAGACAAATGCGATTCTTAGGCCATGTTAAAAGACACAACAGCCTACTGAAAGTGATCCTAGAGGGGAAAATACAAGGTAAAAGAGGCAGAGGCAGACCAAGATTAACATGGACGAGTAACATCAAAAGATGGACAAATCAACCGATGACAACCTGCACCATCAAAGCAAGAGATAGAGCAAAATGGCGCTCCATGGTAGCCAACCTTCGTTGCGGAGACGGCACTCAATGATGATGATGAACTGTCCGTGACACTTCACAAATTTTAACAACACCCCTAAATGGCTGATCACATCTAACAGTAATTTGTCGTCTTGTCATGATGTTTATAGTACTTCAAAGTCGGATTTTTCCATCTCAAGTCTCTACAGCTCCATATTATTTGAGGTGATACAGGCACTTTATAGACACTGTATATGGTGATTAATTTTCTTTTATTTGACTGAAGGCGTCAGATAGTCTCGAGCCAGCAATGACTACAACGCTTAATAATTTTGTGAATGTGTTCGCTCATACAAGTAAATTTGGTGCTTCCTGTCACTTCCTTATTTTGACTAGGTTTGGCTTTTATCTTTTATCTAGGGTCATGCCTTCCGAGATTGTATTGTTTATATTTAACCCAGTCCACAGCGAATATATTGTCGGTGACCATAACAAGCTACATACAGAAACAACAAATACAATGGTTTGCCCTTCTAAAAGGAATGGTGTGTGATTCCTTAATAGACAAAGTATATATTAAACACTAAACGAAAATAAGGAAGGGAGAAGAGCAAGATGCAGACTCAGAATAGGACGGGCAGATATAAATGAAAAACGGTACGACATCAATTGGTAATGACTGAAGCCTATAAATGGACGAGAAGCAGAGCTTTGTATCGTCCTTGACATTCAAATGGGTACAGGAGGAAGTGAAGAAAGAAAAAAAAAAGAGAAAGAAAAGAAAGAAGAGAAAACCATCATTTTTGTCCATACGTTCGACATATTGTTGGGGGGTGATGTGGTCGGTATCGCTTACCGCCCCCCCCCACCCTTTACTGCCACCACCTTCCTTTTTCAGAATGAAAAACAATTCTGGTACATATTTTTAGCGACTGGATGAGCGCGTTGCAACATCTGAACTGGAAAACTTCATAAGTTGCAAGAGCATTAACCACTCAATGATCGAAGTGTAAATGAAAAATAGTAACACCCCCCCCCCCCCCCCCACCACTACTGTACAGAAATTGTTTGCTATTGCACACACCTTTCATGGCCATCTGTATAATTGTAGGTGATGAAGACAGCACAACGCCAAGCCGACTTACTCTCACTGCGTTCAGAGGTTGTCTGATTCCCGAAGTCGTGTTGGTCCAAAACAAATTGACCACAATTAGGCAGTGACCCTGCACCAACTTGGGAGTCGCTATAACTCAGCGGTTAGTGAACTGGACTACAAAGGACAAGAGGTAGGGTTCGATCCCAACCGACGGCTTCCGATTCACCCAGCCTTTAATTGGTACCGGATTTTTTTCTCAGAATGTAAAGCGGCACGGGCATCATACCGACCACATTACCCAAAAAACATGCGCCGAAGGTCTGTAAAATTTATGGTCACTAACACATTCCCTAAACGCCACTTGCCGTGACGGAGGTACTTTACTTTTTTTTACTGTACCAGCTTGGTCCGCAGACACTAACTACAACATTAGCGTGGCTTCACACTATAGCTTGTTTCATAACTCGTGCCCAACTTTTAAAATCGATAGCTTTTTAACCGATTGTTGTAAGTTGTTCAAAATTTGCATGTAAAGTTATAATGATTAGAACCCAACAGGGAATTAATTTCTTTAAAACAACATTTGGTTATTATTGTTTCTTATTTGATTTATATAAATTTATAACGACCCACTGATGTAGTCAAAACTTAATGTTTACAGTATTTTAAGTTAAAAATAGCGAGTAAAATCCATACACGGTAAAATTGACAAAGTTTGCACGCTTTTACCGTGGTTTTTTGACACAATTAGACACTTGTAAAAAACACGAGAAATTATTGTGTGTTCCATTTCCGTTCATTCATAGGTGGAATCGTGGAACGATAACATTTATCATGAGTCTTAAAATGAAATTCTGCAGTTTACAAAACATCGCAATTAAAATGTATGACTATTTTTGCAAAGAGGCTAAACGAGGAAGATTATTTCATTCTTTAGAAAACCCTGAGAATGGGACAAGACACATTTTGGATTTATCTAAACGGTCATTTAATCGTTGGATTCAAGCACGTGACCGTCAATGTTCAAAATATACAAAATCACAAGGAAGAGCAAAAATGTTGGATAATTTCGACAGTGAACTTATTAGAAGTGAAATTCGCAAAATGTTGGGTATGAATGAAACTGTTACAATAAGAAAATTAAAAGTATCGCTGAAAAAGAACAACAGTATTGAAATATCAAAGTCTACATTATGGAGGAATGTGAGAGCTGCAGACTTTACATTCAGAAAGTATTCCAATGGACGAAACATCATCTGTGAGAAGCCACATATAGTAGTCATGAGAAGCAAGTACTTACGTGAAGTAAAAGAGGTGCGCAAGCAAGGTTATGATATTGTGTACTTGGATGAAACATGGATCAATGCTCACCACACTAACCAAAGGGAATGGCAGTCATCAGATGGAAAGATTAAGAGATTAATACCTAGCAGCAAAGGACATCGCTTGATAATTGCTCATGCAGGTAGTCGACAACATGGACTATTACAGAATGCAGAGCTCATTTTTCTTTCAAAATCCATAGACAATCGGGATTATCACTCTGAGATGAATGGTCACATATTTAGACATTGGATTGAAAATTCTGTTCTCCCATCACTAGATCGACCATCTTGCCTAATAATGGACAATGCAGCGTACCACAACATTGTTGCACTTGAAGATAAAGTCCCGACGTCATCCAGTACAAAAGATGCTATTAAGATATGGCTCACAAAGGAGCACATACAATTTAATAACATGTATTAAAACCTGAATTACTATCTCTAGTAAAGCAAAAACAAAGGACAAAGATGTTTCAAATAGATAAGATTATCCAAGAGCACGGTCATATAAGTTTGAGGATCCCACCTTACCATGCTCATTTAAATCCAATAGAACTAATCTGGGCAAAATTAAAAGGACAAGTGGCAGATGAAAATACAACATTCAAAATATGCGATGTAAAGACTCTTGCTAATCTCGCTTTATTAAATATAGACAAAGATTATTGGGTTAAATGTGAAGACCACGTCTTAAAACAGGAAGAGGAATATTGGAAAAATGATGGTTTGTGGAATGTTCAACCCCAAACAGTTATTAATCTTTTAGACTCGTCTGATTCAGAATGAAAGTATATAACCCCCACAATGTTGGCCCCTATATTACCTTAAATTAGTTCAACAAACGGTCCTTTTCAGGACCACACAACTATGAAAATTGGACAACTGTTATACCTTGATATTATCGTCCGTCCTCGAACTGAGAAGACAATAATTCTCCTGGTGTTTTGTCTTATTCAGTTATTTCCCCATTACGGCCACGTCTTTACCTAGTGAAAATTAATCATAGACCAGCAACTACGGTAATTTCTATTATTTAGGGGTTCACAATTTACAATTTTGACAAACATCAAAGAAATTCGCCGCTTTAAGAAAACTGCAGCTGCAAGATATTCGTTAAATATACATTTAAAGGGTCTTTTGCATTCTAATAACATTTGGAAAATTTCAATAGTTTTTAACAAACGGTTACTGAGCAATAGCGTTTTGAAGTTGGGCACGTGATTTGAAACGAGCTATAGAACTGTTGTGTGGGACTAGAACTGTTGTGTGGGACTAGAACTGTTGTGTGGGACTAGAACTGTTGTGTGGGACTAGAACTGTTGTGTGGGACTAGAACTGTTGTGTGAGATTGCAAATCAATTCAGAGAAAGAGGTTTGTTTACAGCACGAAGCAGGATCAAACGCGAACTCATTGGTACATTGCCTTGCTACTAAAAGCCAAAAATTATGGAACACTTCCAACTAGACTAACAAAGTTAGCCAAGTCTTTTTAGCCTATGGTTCTATGGGTTAAGGCAAAGAAATGCAAATGAATGCATGTTGGCTTTTCGTGGCAAGGCGCTGTGCCAAGCAGTACGGATTCGATCCTGCTGTGAGTACATGCATGTGAACTGAAAAGTTACATTTTAAATAGGAAATTCCTCGATTTCCATCTGTGCTGCATCGTGATGTATATTAACTTTTACTTGCAGTATAAAAAGTAAAAGTAAAGAGCTTGTAAAGAGAGTAATGTCACACTAGAGGCGCTGGAAGTGCTATTTGACATGTGAGAGACTTTGCTTGAAAGAGGTAACATAGAGTAGGGGTAGATGTCCTTTTGCATAAGATGCTTGTCTGTGGCATGGTTTTGTGTTGTATGAGATTGGCTAGCTGTCCTAATTAAATTACAATCACAAGCACACGCGTGAGGCTATGGCAGATGCTATCACAGGGCTAGTTAGGGACCAACAACGCAAGATGTAATCTTGACAAGAACACACTTCGCAGGGAATGGGTACACGTACTCGACATGTGTTATGTTGCACCTTCTCGACATGTGTCATGTTGCCCCTTCTCGACATGTGCAAAATTACACCTACTCGATATATACCATGTTAACAGCTTAACGTGCGTGTGTTGCCCTGAATACGCGGGGGCTCATGTTAATTATATAGCCAACTTGTTGGCTGGGTTTGCCATTTCGCAATAAGCCTTACAAATCAACATGTATGCTATTGCGAAATAAAAACATTTCATCTGTAATTATCTGATGAGTAAGTGCTCCATCATGGTGTAGCGAACAGCTATTATCATCAGGCTTGTTGCAGGGGCTGCTGAGTTAAATGCTCTGTGCACACCGTGAGCTGTGCGTTACATCTATTTTGATCGTATTTTGATATTCCGATTGTTTACGATGAGTGATGATATCGTAGGATGGAGAACAGAAGGCTGTGTTCACTTTCTGTGTGGTTTCGTCTTATGTCTTTTGGCGTATACTGAGACTGCTATGATGGGGACTACTGCTACCTTTCTTTGTTTGGAAGATTAGATAGCAATTCGGATGATTCCACTGACACAGGCGGTTGAGCAATTATGGACTTTAATTCGTTTGCAGTGATACTGGAGTCTTCCCTAACCATAACAACTATTATCAATCTTTGCATTTTCGATTGATTTTGTTTTTATAAATATTTATGTTTAAGATGCTATAATATTTTTTTTTAAATTAGTCTGTAACTATTTCGGTCGTATAAGAGTTGTAAAACAGTACCTCTTGGATAAATCAGGTATAATTATGCTCTGAGCTACCACAACGGTAGTACCAAACAAGAAAATACGTTTAGCAAACCTCTTTACCTTAGAAAAGACACGCCCATGTAATAATTATATTCTCATTGTTTTATAATTTTCTTTTCCCAGATATCAACTTAAAACAAAATGATGGAAAATATCACAAATGTTTCGATAAACGGGATAGTCAGGACAGAAGTGATAGAATGTTGTCTAAACGTGACAGTAAACATTTCGTCTTACTCGAAGCGGTGTGGTGACCAAATCGAATCGAGGATCAACATTTATACAATATTAGGACTGATCATCGCTATTTTGGGTATTATAGGACAGATAATTGCGGTCATTGTTTTAGTTCAGCCGTCAATGAGGAACTCGACGTCAATACTTTTAGTCGTCATGGCTGCCTTTGACATTCTGTTTCTGACGACCACAATTTTGTATTTATCCCACATCATTGATAGTTTGAGACACGACTTTTACGTTTTTCTGATCTGTGTCAGAGGAATTGCATACACCAGTCATACAGGCACTATTTACATGACTGTTCTAGTAACGATAGAAAGAGCCGTAGTCGTTTTGTTCCCTCTACACGCTAAACGTGTGTGTACAAAGACACGGGCTGGTATTGCTTCTGTGGGAGTTTTGATGTGGTCTCTGATTTACAGTATTCCTCAGTACATGGTATTCGGAATAGAACAAGACGCTAGCAGCAATCAGTCTGAATACTCAATCTACTTATCTGAATTTGCCCTCAGCCATTTCTACAACATTGTGTATCTGGTTCATATCAACAACGTCTTTCATTTCATTGTACCGGCTGGAGCAATTATCACATTGAATATCGCAATAATTAAACGGCTGTACCCAGATCGAAGAAGTTCCATTCGTCTGGACAGTTCACGTGGGGATAGTCAGATACAACTAACGGCCATGATCATCGTTTAGACCACCATTTTCTGTGCGATTAAACTTGTAGATGTACTAGCGATTTCATTATGGAAGACGGGAATATTTAATGAGAATAATGGGGACTTGCCCCCATGTCCTCTCAGCGAACTTGATCTGTTAATTGTTGCTGAAGAAGGCAAGATCATCAACTCTGCCACTAACTTTATCATCTACAGCATCTTTGGACACACATTTCGGCGTTGTCTCCGTGAACTCTGTTGCTCCAGACGTTGTTCACAAGCTCATCACCCACCTACAGAACTACCACCTAGTACTCGGACCACATTTTCCGTGTCTGCTCTATGTCACTACCAAAATATTCTTCAAGACCAACATCGGCGGTAGGTTTGTGAAGTGACATAGATATTTGTATGCTATTTCATTCATCTCATCTTATCTCAGACACGTCAACTGGTCTCATCTTAATATGTTGTTCTCTCCTTTTTAAAACCTTCCTTATGCTAATGTTGCGGTGTCATCAACTGCTAGCAACATAAGACTTGAGATCATTCAAGAAATGTAGACAGCAATGAAGAATTAAAATCGTCTAGAAGAAATTTTATACGTGGTAGGGAAATAAGTGGAAGATAAAGATGACGTCTTTTATTTTGGAAGTTGCATAGATCATTTAAGAGTTGGAAAACAACCAAAGAAACAAAATAAATTAGATACAATCTAAAACAAATGTCTCACAATATTACTTTGTTTACTATTAAAAAAAAAAAAATTAACGTGCACCCGTCACGCTAAGTGGCGTATAGGAAATATGTTGTTAGTGGCCATAAATATTACAGACCTTCGACACATGATTTTTGGGGTAATGTGGTCGGTATTACGCTCGTTCCGCTTTACTTTCCAAGAAAAAAATCCGGTACCCATTAAAGGCTGGGTGAACCCGGAAGCCGTCGGTTGGAATCGATCTTTACCTTTGTCCTTTGTAGTCCAGTTCATTAACCACTGAGCTATCGCGGCTCCCTTTTGTTTACTATAGAATGATTTAATGACCATAGAAGTCAGAAAAATGACAAAACATCCTACAATATTTAATAATAATAAAGATACACAAGCAAACACGGGTTGCCACACGTGGACTGGTAAGGAGAAGGTGAACCAAATAGGCTCCAGGACCATAATGGAGGATAGAATCTGTCTCTAACATGATGTACGACAATCCCTTACACACTCCTACCCCACTCGACCTACGTTGTTGTTTTGAACAGAAAACTCTAGGTCGTGCCTTGTTGATCTCACCAATAGGATTTCTATCTCGAGAAATAAAACGATGTGCCATTGTATGTCCCTGAAAGCTTGCACAACTTTTGTTATGACCAGCGAGTCCCATTCGTGAATGGCAGTCACGTCTACATAAAGGACATATGTATTTGTATAATGAGGCTGACGTAGTATTTATATGCATCTTCATTCTTGAGTCTTTTCCTTTCTTATCACTTCATTTGTCTCTTTTTTGTGTTCGAGCGTTATTTCGTTCTCTACAAATGCAGGAAGATCTATCTGCCAGTGACAATTGGCTTGGTTTACCCTATCTTGATATCAACACTATAGGTAAGTTCACAAATTCGTGCCCACAGAGTTGATCAATTATCTCGGAAACTGTTTGATGAATTTCTGTAATTCTTTTTTCATGACATCTTATTTTTTTAACCGACCTTCAGATTTTATAACATTTAAGTACAAAGGAAGTCTGAATTTTGCACAAATCGTTTTTTGTTATATAATTTTAGGAAAATATCAAACCGGGTTGTCCAAACATGAGATTTTACTGTAAATTATGTTAATTTTCTAACAAATCTCTCAGTGGATTGCGTCTTACAAGTTACGGTTCAGTGAGCGGAGATTGTGCTAAGATTGTGTGGAGAGAACGTGAAATTTGCCTCAACAAATGTGGATATTGTAAAATCCTAAAAATTAGGACAACCAAGAAAATCATATTTTTATATACCTCAAAGAAGCAAAATTCTTTCCTAAAAGCATGAAGATAGGGAACAATTTCAGACTTTAGGTCGGTTGAAATTCATCAAACAGTTTCCGAGTTAATAAACTCTGTAGGCACGAATTTGTGAACGAACTCCACGTTCTTGTGTTGTGCACAAGATCGGCGCCGGTTTTAGCATTAGCTCAGTTTAGACGATCTCCTATGAACATCAGCATTACTTCTAAACATAGAAAAGAGATCATTACATTATTTTAGATTTTCATATTTTAAAAATACAATACTGTTTAATTTATGTCGAATGAACATTATAAATAATTACGTGTAGCTGTGCTGTCGTTGAAGACGGTCCACCAATGGATCAGGCGGAGTTAATAATGCTCGAGAAATGCGGGAAGGGCACGTGACTTCGATGACCATGAGCCCAGATCTCTCCTTCCGATGAAAGAAATGGGAATAAAGATGGGTTTATCCAGAAACGACAAGAGCTAGGGTTCGATCCCAACCAACGGCTTTCGGTTCACCCAGCCTTTAATGGGTACCGGATATTTTTCTGGGAAAGTAAAGCGGCACGGGTGTAATACCGACCACATTACCCCAAAAATCATGTGCTGTAGGGCTGTACAATTTATGGTCACTAACACCCTATTCCCTAAACGCCACTTGGCGTGACGGGGGTACTTTAATTTTTTTACTGTACCAACTTGGTCAGCAGACACTAACTACAACATTAGCGTGGCTTCACACTAGGGTAGGCTTACACATAATTTGTACAATAATAAAGGAAATGCATTGTGAACATTTATTTCTCTCGTATTTTTATGTCACGTTGTAATGATACATATATTTTAATTTGCTTATTGTTTCTTTCTACATAGGTCCTCGTCTGGAAAATGTAGCTCTATAGGAAATCATATCATTGGGGAGTCGAGTTTTAAAACTTGACCTTTTCAAGTTCTTCAATGGACGTAACCATTAATGCTGATGATGGAGAACTACATAAAACCTCAAAAACTGGATATATACTGGACATAAACTGGACACAAATTTAAACAATTCATTATTCGAATATTATTCGACTGTAGCAATAAAATTGATTTTAGATTCATCACTAATGGGATAAAAGCTATTGCTTTGTTTGGGATTACTGGGCTATTAATATAGGTTATTGTTTTGATGTTGTCATCAACAACTTCTGTCAGGTCGGATAATCTTACCTGTTACTGTTCTCAGTAAACAGTAGAAACTGTGGCTACCCTACTGCCTTGCAGGTATGCTCGGGAGAGTAAAAGGCTAAGGGAGGGTACCCTGGAGTAAAACAACCCCACTGCCTTGTTGGTGAGACCTTTTAGTCAAAGGCTAGCGGAGCCAACCTTAATCAAACCAACGGGAGACAACTTAAAACGTCGTAATTTC
Source organism: Megaustenia siamemsis (assembly GCA_032433765.1). Lineage (NCBI taxonomy): Eukaryota > Metazoa > Mollusca > Gastropoda > Stylommatophora > Ariophantidae > Megaustenia > Megaustenia siamemsis. The sequence continues at coordinate 13,534,387 of JAVIAB010000106.1, read as the reverse complement.
TTTGTACAATCATGAATCGCTACAATAAAAGAAATCACGACAACAACGTTAAAGAGTATTCCACTGGAAAACCCTTGTTCGGTAGGGGACATCATGTGCTACAGGTGATCTCCGATCGTCATCAAGCTACTGTAAGTAAAATAAAGATAAAACAAACTCTAAAGATAGGTACTTGGAATGTGAGAACACTCATGCAGAAGAGTTAACTGAAAAACATCAAACAGGAAATGAAAAGAATGGGTTTGCATTTATTGGGACTTTGTGAAATGAGATACACCGGATCAGGGGAGATGTATTCTGATAAACATAAAATAATCTATTCTGGAGGTACTGAACACAAAAGAGGAGTAGGCATCATCTTGGATGCAGAAAGAGCTAGAACAGTGACTTTTAGTGAAATTGGATGGAAAGCCAATAGACATAAATCTCATACAAGTTTATGCACCAGCAGCAGAGAGTCTAGAGGAAACAATTGATAAATTTTACGACGAGTTAAATAAGACACTTCATGAATGCAAACCACATGAAAACAACATAGTCCAAGGGGGATTTTAACGCAAAAGTAGGAAATGAAAGAGTTGAGAAAGTAGTTGGTTATTATGGCTTAGGCGAGAGGAATGAAAGAGGTGAGAAACTTATTGACTGGGCAAGAACACACAACATGATGATAGGAAACACCTGGTTTAAGCAACATCCAAAACGTCTGTGGACATGGAAAAGCCCAGGGGACAACGCACATAATCAAATTGATTATATAATGATAGGCTATAGATTTAGAAACAGTCTGGTGTGTGTGTAAACTAGACCAGGGGCAGATTGCAATAGTGATCATGTACCAGTTGTGGGAAAGCTTAGAGTAAAATTAAAAACAACAAAACGAGCCTCAGTTAATATCAAGTTAAATTTAGATTTACTAAAATCAGACAAGAAGCTGCAAGACAAATATAAAATCACAATTCAGAACCGGTACAATGCAATAGAGAAGATACAAAGCATTGACGAACAGTGGGAAAGACTAAAAGAATCAATGCTACAAACATCAAAAGAGTTCATACCACCAGTGAGGACAAATTCAAGAAAGAAATGGTTGATAGAAGACATTTTGCAGCTAATGGATACAAGAAGAAGAAATTAAGAAAATAAAGATGAGTATAAGAGATTAAATAAAGAAATTGTAGTAAAATGCAATGAAGCAAAAGAAGCATGGCTAAAAGAGAGATGCAAAGAGATTGAAATGCAACAAAAAGGAGATGCTAAATCTATATACAAACAAATTGAGGAATTAACAGGAAGAAAAACGCAATAAAAAAATGGATGTTTAAGATCAAAGGAAGGAGAACTGTTGATTGATCAAGAAAACATAAGGGGACGATGGACAGAATACATTAAAGATCTTTATAATGATGACGAACGGAAGTAAATATTAAGGATAATGGAGAAGGACCAGAAATACTCAGAGAAGAAGTGGAAGACGCCTTGCGCAATATGAAAGCAGGCAAAGCTCCTGGAGCAGATAATATAACTAAAGAAGAGATTGAAGCCATGGGTGATTTTGGAATAGAAATAATAACAAAAATATTGAATGATATCTACAACAGCGGATATATACCAGACGACATGCTCAAATCAATATTCATAGCCCTACCAAATCTATCTATCTATCTTTCGTTCGCCTGAAGCATTGTCTATATCTGCAATGTCGTTTCCTGTATAAATGTTACTGTCTTTTGCAACTCCCGCAGTGGCCCATATAGTTTTGTCTGTAGTGTTGTATCCATGGGCTAATGGACCCTCCCCAGTCTACCACATTCAGCGCAGTCTTGAAGTATGTGTTCAGCAGTCTGGGGCGCCTGTCCACATGTACAAGTAGTTGAGGTGCCGATCTTGAATCCTGTACACATGTGACCATGGAGTCGACCGTGTCCCGCTCCGAGACGTACAATGACAACCCGTTCACATCCATTCATACCATAAAAGGCATCCCGACTTGGGGCCTGTGGTCCTCTGACCGATCTGATTATCTGTCTCCCATGATGGTATGTAACAGGTGTATCTAGCTGTGTGCCTGTCGAACCTTCCCTTGCCAACCGATCTGCTCTCTCACTTCCCGGCACTCCACAGTGAGATGGGATCCACCGCAGGGCAACCCTGTGGTGCCCGCAGAGCCCAGTCAATAAGGCCTGCAGATGCGGTAACTCTCTGGATTGTAGTGCCTGGAGCACTGATCTTGCATCTGTCAAAAACACCACAGGCTGCGGGCCAAGATTAATGTTCAGCAGCTTCTCTATTGCCAACCTCATTGCCTGCATCTCTGCATCACAATTGTGACAACACTTCCCTGTTGCCATTTCATTCATATCCCTAGTGTCACCTGGGTATTCCATACATGCACCCGCTCCCCCATTTCCCACTGCACTCTGTGCTGATCCATCTGTATACACACGAATCCACAGGTCCCGTGGGCATTCTTCACCCAGGAAACTGAGAGTTATTGTTTTTCGCTGTAGACTACTCTGCTCCTCTTTATCAACTATTCCCCTCACTTCTGTCCGTATTTGAACTGATAATCCAGATTCCTCTGTCCAGGGAGTCTGTTCTGGTATGGCAGTAGGGGGTTAACAGCTCTTGGCATGTCTGGTGTTTGTCTACTAATACGCTTGGCTTGGTGGATAAAACTGCTTCTCTTAAGTCGTCCCAATGCAAGATTTTGGAATCGGTCCTTCATTGGATGTCTCGGCATGCAAGCAAATTTTTCTGCCTGTATCAGCACCTTTGTGTCCCTCCGTTCTCTCAGTGCTGGTATCCTCCACAATTTCTCCATCTCTAATATTGGTGTTGATTTCATTGCTCCTGTGATGACCCTAAGTGCCTGGTTTTGTACTTTATCCAGTTCTTGAAGTGTGGTGTTTGATGCTGAACACCATGCAGATGATCCATATTCTAAATGTGGGCGTATACTCTGTTGGTAAACTTTACTGAGTATTTTCCCACTCGCACCCCACGTAGTTCCACACAGCTTTCTTAGAATAGCCAATTTTCTCCTTGCTTTTTGGGTTGCCTTATTTATCTGCTGTTTCCAAGATAGTTTGTTATCAAATGTAACTCCGAGATACGTAGCCTGTATGTCTTCTTTCACAGGCTCATTGTTTATATAGATGGCTCCTGCTTTTTGTTTTGGGGAAAGAGTGAAAAGTGTAGTACTGCATTTGTCTGTATTGATGCTGATACACCATCTATTTGTCCATGAATTCAGTGCATTCATAGCTCTTTGTAACAATTTGGAGGCCACTGTTGCATACTCCTCTGTGCACCACATTACCAAGTCATCTGCATACATTGCCACTTTGATACCATGTGGTAGTTCAGTAACTAGGTCATTGATGTAGATCAGAAAAAGTGTTGGAGATAGTACCCTCCCTGTGGAACGCCCTGGCGCAGTAAGACCTTCTTACTCTTAAGACCATCCAGTTGCACTCTGGCTCTCCTGTTATGCAGGTATGCTTTGACCCATTTGTACATCCTGCCATTTACTCCATAATTTCTCAGTTTCTTCAAAAGCCCTTCCTTCCATACCTTATCAAATGCTTTCTTTAGGTCTATCCATGCTGCTAGTACCAGTTTCTTTTCTTGAAACGCATCCTCAATTTCCTGGGAAAGATAGGTTGCCTGATCTTCGGTAGAGTAACACTGTCTAAAGCCTGCTTGTTGTGGGACAAGGAGATTTTCACTTTCCAGGTACCACTGCAGTCTGAGATTGATTATACGTTCCATTGTTTTACACAAACAGCTTGTAAGGCTGATTGGTCTATAGCTGGATGTCATTGAACCATCTTTTCCTGGCTTTAGTAATGGTATAATAATTGCTTCTCTCCATGCCTGTGGCACTTTACCTGTGATCCAGCAAATGTTGTAGATCTGCAGTAGTTTTGCTTTAGCTGCAGTTCCCAAGTTCTTAATCATTTCATTAGACACTCCATCACTACCTGGTGACTTTTTCATTTTTAATTTGGATATTGCCAGCTCTAGCTCTCTTTGTGTAATGGGTATTTCCATGACTTCATGTGCAGTCTCTTCTTGTCTTGCATTTTGTTGTTTTAGACGGGTCTCTTGACGTTTCTCTAGGCTAATTTCAATATTGTTGTCATTTGCAAAGGAGTCTGCAAAGTGATTTGCTGCATGTTTACCTGTTAGAATGTTTCCATCCTTCTTCAGTGTAATTTTTGTGTTCCCTTCTGTACCCTCATCATTCAGCTGTTTTACAAGCTTCCACACTTTTCTTGTGTCTCGTTCTAGATTCATGTACTCTGTTTTCTCTTTCCAACTTCTCCGTCTGGCTTGTAGTTTAGCCCATTGAAATTTGGCTTTAGCATGCTGATAGTTATTGTGGTGTTCCTGGCAGGGGTTATTTTCTGCTTGTTTTCGAGATGTTTCCATGTCATTGTGCAGTTGCTCTAGTTCACTATTCCAGTATGGTTTGTAGTGTTTCCGTGCCCCTCTGGGTATTGTTTCACTGGCAGCTTGTATTATTAGTCTACTGAATTCATCAACTATTTTGTTGATGTCTCTGTCTGTATTTAGATCTTTAGTCAGTACACTGGTGTAATGTTGATACATTTTCCAGTCTGCCTTTTTGTAATTCCATCTGGAGAGAGTGCTGCTCTCCCTGACGGCCTCATTTTGCACCACTAAAAAGACAGGTCGGTGGTCGCTGCCTCCAAGTTGTTTCCCAACAATACGTGTGATATTCCAATCCAGGTCTGGTGAATGGAAAGCAAGGTCTGGTGTAGATGTGGTATGCCATGATCTGGAATAGAATGTTGGTGGATCTGTTGCCTGGTTTAATAGTATAAGCCCATTGTCATCCTGCCAATTTTCAAGTTCTTCACCTCTCTTGTCCATATCTTCATAGCCCCAGCTCTGTGAATGGCTGTTAAAGTCTCCACATACAATTATTCTTTCTTTTAATGTAATTGTGTCTAGTGCTAGTGGGCGGTCACTCGGACAGTAGTAGTTTAGTAGATGGAAGTCTGTATTTCCTGTCCTGAGGTGCAGTATTTGATATTCCGCCCCATCCATATACACTTCAATCTGACATGCATTAATGTTGTTCCTTACAAGAGTCAGTATTCCGCCCTTTTGTCTGTTTTTCCTGTCAGATCGGTAGCACTGGTATCCCCTAATCTTCAAGGCTATGTCGTTGTTTAGATGGGTTTCCTGCAAACAGCATATGCTTACTTGTTCTTCATGCAGGATATTTTCTAATTCTATCTTTTTACTGTACCCATCTCTTTTGCTGTTGATGCCTTCAGCATTCCAGTGCATTATTTTGAGTGGTCTTATTTTGGGTTGGCCAGTAACTCTATTCTCTCGCCCCCTGACTCCACAGAGCGATTGAGAAGGACATCCAGTAATATAGGTTGGGCCCTTTCGAGGCTGAGGGCCCGGCGCTGCACCTGCCTGAGTGTCCATCACAGGGCGAGTGCCATATCGATTTGCAATCAGAGAAGAAGTGGAAGACGCCTTGCGCAGTATAAAAGCAGGCAAAGCTCCTGGACCAGATAATATAACTAAAGAAGAGATTGAAGCCATGGGTGATTTTGGAATAGAAATAATAACACAAATATTGAATGATATCTACAACAACGGATATATACCGGACGACATGCTCAAATCAATATTCATAGCCCTACCAAAGAAATCGGGTGCTATTGAATGCGGTGATCATCGCACAATAAGCCTTATGAGTCATATGACTAAGATATTACTAAGAATCATCATGCGAAGAGTGCGAAACAAAATCAGTCCAGAAATTAGCGATGAACAGTGTGGTTTTGTTGGAGATAAAGGAACGAGCAATGTCATATACATCATAAAATCTTTAGTAGAAAGAGCCATAGAGGTGAAAACAGATCTATACCTATGTTTCATAGATTACACCTAGCCATTTGACAAAGTAAAGCACCAAGAAATAATCAAAATTTTAGAAAGCATAAACGTAGACAGCAAAGATCTAAGAATAATAAAAACCATGTACTGGCAACAAACAGCGGCCATAAGAACTGGAAACCAATTGGGAATGTTTCAACAAATAAAACAGGGTGTTAGACAAGGTTGTGTGCTGTCACCAGATTTGTTTAATATTTATAGTGAGATTATTTTAAGATCCATAAGGGACATGCCTGGAATAACAATTGGAGGTCATAATATAAATAATGTAAGGTATGCTGATGATACAGTCTTAATCCCTAAGAGTGAAAATGAGTTTTAAAAAATGTTGGACGTTATAGTGAAGGAAATCAAAAATAAAGGACTCAGCCTTAATAGCAAAAAGACAGAGGTAATGGTAACAACAAAGAAAAAGACATCACCTCAGTGCAAAATAAAGACAAGTGGAACAATATTAAAACAGGTAAATGAATTTAAATATTTGGGAACTTTGTTAACCTCAGACGAAAGATGTACAAAAGAGGTGAGATGCAGAATGGCTCAGGAAAAAGCAGCTTTCCAAAAAATGAGGAAGATACTATGCAATCCATTTTTGACAATAGAAACAAGAAAAAGAGTTCTTAAATGTTATGTAGAGCCAGTCTTAACATATAGATGCGAATCATGGACAATAGGACAACAGACAAGAAAATCACTGAAGTCTGTAGAAATGTGGTTTTACAGAAGAATGTTGAAAGTACCATGGACAGCTAAGAAGAGTAATGAAGATGTTCTGAGAAAGGTCAAAGCAAAAATAGAGCTAATTTCCGATATTAGGAAGAGACAATCATCATTTTTTGACCATGTGATAAGAAGAGAACAACTGGAATATATTGTAACAACTGGAAAAATTGAGGGACCAAGAGATAGAGGGAAGCAAAGAGAAAAAAATAACAGACAGCTTAAGAGAATGGCTTGGCAGAAGGTCAACAACAGAAATGATAAATAGCTGCCGAGATCGAAAGTTGTGAAGAGACATGATCTCCTACACCAGTAGGCCCGGTACTTGATGATGATGATCACAAGCACACGCGTGAGGCTATGACAGATGATATCACATGGCAAGTTAGGGACCAACTACGATAGAGGTGATCTTGACTGACAGATGCAATCACATTAACATAGGGATGACTAAGAGACAATGTTAAAGCGCCGTGACTGACCACAAGGCTGTAAACTGGAAATGACTTTAGCTGTCGATAAGGAATGTAGAACTCATAAACTAAAGGCTAGTCACGATCTCCGTGACTGACCACTGTTCGTAAACTTACCTTAGCTGTCGGTAAGGAATGTGGAACTCATAAACTAAAGGCTAGTCACACAGTGGCAGATGGTTACGGAGGGTCACTTAGAATGACCTTAGCTGTCGGTAAGGAACGTAGAACTCATAAACTAAAGGCTAGTCACAGAGTGGCAGATGGTTAGGGAGGGTCACTTGAGTGTAGAGAGGAGTGGAGCAGTGTCTTTGGAGAACGTTAGAAACAGAAGAAACAGACGTATGGGAGTTAGAGAGAGAGAAGGATAGAATATCTACTATACGAATAGCTGAGATACAACACCGACGGTAGTCGAAGTACTTAAGCGGCCAAGACTGTTAACAGATCGAACAAGTATCTACAGAAACGCTAGGAAGGATAGCCTGATAGTATCTATATGTATATAGATAATAAATGATGACTTATTTATAACACACCAAGTTTGTTCATTCTTGAATGTGTGGTGTCGTGTCTTATACGAAGAACAATTAGAACACGGCAATACAGTGATTAATTGGCGCCACAGTGACCAGGATCGGAGCCACAACACAACAGAGAGAAGATAGAGAGAAGAATCGACACAGCACAATAGAGAGAAGAATGAACACACCATGTACAGAGAGAAGATAGAGAGAAGAATCAACACAACATGTACAGGGAGAAGACAAAGAGAAGAATCAACTCAACACGTACAGAGAGAAGATAAATAGAAGAATCAACACAACACGTACAGAGAGAAGACAAAGAGAAGAATCAACACAACACGTACAGAGAGAAGACAAAGAGAAGAATCAACACAACACGTACAGAGAGAAGATAAAGAGAAGAATCAATACAACACGTACAGAGAGAAGACAAATAGAAGAATCAACACAACACGTACAGAGAGAAGACAAATAGAAGAATCAACACAACACGTACAGAGAGAAGATAAAGAGAAGAATCAACACAACACGTACAGAGAGAAGATAAAGAGAAGAATCAACACAACACGTACAGAGAGAAGACAAATAGAAGAATCAACACAACACGTACAGAGAGAAGATAAAGAGAAGAATCAACACAGCACGTACATAGAGAAGATAAAGAGAAGAATCAACACAACACGTACAGAGAGAAGATAAGAGAAGAATCAATACAACACGTACAGAGAGAAGACAAATAGAAGAATAAACACAACACGTACAGAGAGAAGATAAAGAAAAGAATCAACACAACACGTACAGAGAGAAGATAAAGAGAAGAATCAACACAACACGTACAGAGAGAAGATAAAGAGAAGAATCAACACAACACGTACAGAGAGAAGACAAATAGAAAAATCAACACAACACGTACAGAGAGAAGACAAATAGAAGAATCAACACAACACGTACAGAGAGAAGATAAAGAGAAGAATCAACACAACACGTACAGAGAGAAGATAAAGAGAAGAATCAACACAACACGTACAGAGAGAAGACAAATAGAAGAATCAACACAACACGTACAGAGAGAAGATAAAGAGAAGAATCAACACAGCACGTACATAGAGAAGATAAAGAGAAGAATCAACACAACACGTACAGAGAGAAGATAAAGAGAAGAATCAACACAACACGTACAGAGAGAAGATAAAGAGAAGAATCAACACAACACGTACAGAGAGAAGACAAAGAGAAGAATCAACACAACATGTACAGAGAGAAGATAAAGAGAAGAATCAACACAACATGTACAGAGAGAAGATAAAGAGAAGAATCAACACAACACGTACAGAGATAAGATAAAGAGAAGAATCAACACAACACGTACAGAGAGAAGATAAAGAGAAGAATCAACACAACACGTACAGAGAGAAGATAAAGAGAAGAATCAACACAACACGTACATAGAGAAGATAAAGAGAAGAATCAACACAACATGTACAGAGAGAAGATAAAGAGAAGAATCAACACAACACGTACAGAGAGAAGATAAAGAGAAGAATCAACACAACATGTACAGAGAGAAGTTAGAGAGAAGAATCGACACAGCACATTCCATATCCAGCCCACCTCACGAGCAAGTTGACCAACAAGCAGAAAGGTCACGCCAGAGTCCACCTTTACTTGAATCTGTAGCAGACCAATACATTATCAAGAAACTCTACCGCACACTGTCAGTGCATGCGTGTCAAGCCTGTTATCTGCTGACCATCAATGTTTTGGTCAAAATTTCAAGTGCCGTCCAAGAGAATTGTCGTCCAGCAGTAAGCCTTTCACCTTTTTCACCAGTGTTATGCGTTGTTCGACACACCAGCAGAAATAACAACACCTGTATTCAAGTCTGGTGAGCTCAATGTTTTTTAAAAAATTTATAATAGAATTCAGTTTCATCGTGTGCAGTGCTAGAACGGTAAACAGTAGATAGAGAACAGTTTTAATTTCCAGGAGATTCAAGAGGCCTAGTATAGTTATAAAATCAGTGGTTCTGTTATCATCGCGTGTGTTAGTAGGAAGTGTGAACACTAACTGTGAGAAATTGACGAATAATTAGTTATTTAAGTTAGTTAAGCAGCAGTTAATAGTGTTAAATAGTTAATTATTTTGTTACCTTTAATAAGAATAGACATACCAGTAATTGCAAATTATTTTTGGCCTGTGCTGGTTGTAATTTTTTTATGGAAGTGTGATATACTATCATAATAACATTGTTATTTGTAAACTATTTTATGGTTGCCGAAAGTTTTAAGAATTACTATTAATCATAATTAATTTTGTCATTCCACAGGTACGGTACTAATTTTAAGTTTCTTTTTTTTTCAGAAACCCTGACCAGATTAAAATTGCTGATTTAAAAAAAAAAAGAATATAATTAAAAGTGAAATTGATTTATGTTAATTGTTGATTTATTTTAAAGCATAAATTAAAGTGTCACTGCGGTTAGATTATAGCCCTCCAGAGAACAAGTACATACATAGTCAAACATACAGTAGTCACCAGCATACAATACGATACAAGGATCAAGGAACCAGGATGGAGTCTACAACCATAGAAGGGGTTACAACAGAGTCCCTGAAACAAGTATGCTGTGTAGTGAGTGATTTAAAGATGGCCATAATTCAACTAGAATTATTTGACTAGAACTATTTACGTAGAGAAATTAGAAGGATGTAGTTTCCGGTTGTTTCCAAAATGGAGGAATTATTTGTCTCCGGCTTGGTATAGAACCGTTGATCAGAGGTTTAACAAACCACTATCGTAAAAACGATGTTGTTAATGAAACGTAGACCTAATACAGAATGTGTAAATTAGCAGTAGATAATAGTGATAGTTTTTTTCGGCCCTAAACAACAACAAAAATAGGATTCTGGAATGAACGTACAATGGCCGCACCGACGAAACATGCACAGGTCGCGAGCGAGATGGACAGATACGATCTAGATATTTTAGGATTAAGCGAAATGTGCTAGATTGGAACAGGTAGGAGATCTATTGATAATAAAATAGTAGTTTTTTCTGGAAGGGAAGATGGAAACCACCGCAAAGGAGTAGGCATAATGATGACAGACATAGCTGCAAGAAGTTTATTAGAATGGGAACCAGTAAATAGCCGTCTGATACGAACACGCTACAAAACAAAACATGGAAGACTTTCAATTGTTCAATGCTATGCGCCTACAGACGAAGCTGATGATGAAGTTAAGGACAATTTTTATAACCAACTACAACAACTTATAAACAAAATACCCAAACACGATCTTTTAATTGTACTGGGAGATTTCAACGCCAAAGTGGGAAAAGACAACGCAGGAGTGGAACATGTAATGGGGAGAGAAGGATGTGATACTACAAGTCAGAATAGAGAAAGATTAATAGAATTATGTTTAATAGAAAATGTAGTTATAGGTGGGACATTATTTCCACACAAAAATATTCACAAAACAACATGGATATCTTCTGATGATAGAACCTCAAATCAAATTGACCACCTATGTATTAAACAACAATTCAGATCATCATTAATAGATGTAAGAGCATACAGAGGTGCTGATGTTAATAGTGACCACAACCTGTGCATTGGCAAAATAAGATTAAAATTTAGAAGCCAACAGAAGAGGACAAATACACATAAAATTGATAGTCATAAACTGAAAGATGAAGCCATAAAGGAAAAGTTTAACATAGAGCTAAGTAATGTTATACAGCACTCGGTGAAATAGACTTAGATATCAATGAAATGTGGGACTCACAGAGCAAAATACTAATGACAGCAGCAGAAGCAAGTGCCGGACTGAAGAAAATGGAAAAACGAGCTTGGATCTCAGACACCACATGGAAATACATCAAAGAAAGAAGAGAAGCGAAGAGAGTCATGACTAATGTAAAGACAGATCTTGGAAAGGTTCTGGCAAAAGCAACATACAAAGAATTAGACAACAAAGTGAAAAGTTCAGTAATAAGAGATACAAGAGCTAATATAAACAATTTGGCAGAGTAAGCAGAGACAGCTGCAATTACAGGAGACAGCAGAACTCTTTATACTGTACAAAAGATGCTGACAAACACCTATACATCCAGTGGAACACCAATTCTAGACAAATCTGGATTAATGCTAACAACAAGCGCAGACATAAAAGCCCGTTGGGCGGAACACTTCAAAGAAATTCTTAACCGTCCACTACCCCACAGTTTAATAGATTTTGAAGCTGAAACACCAGCAGCAGAATTAGATGTAAATTTAGATGACTTCACCTTGAGCTAAATAGAAACCACCTTAAAGCTTATGACCAATAACAAGGCTGCTGGACAGAACAAGTTAACAGCTGAGATCCTCAAGGCAATTGATAGCCATAATTTAATACACCTCCAAAAAATGTTCAACATCATTTGGAAAACAGAGAAGACGCCTCATAAATGGAAAAAAGGAATCATTGTTAAGATTCCAAAAAGGGCAATCTTAGAGATTGTAACAACTGGAGAGGCGAGACACTTTTGTCAGTTGCCTCAAAGTTATTCTGCAAAATCATCCTAAATAAAATAACGTATTCAATAGATACAGTAATGCGTGAAGAACAGGCTGGGTTTAGAAAAGGGAGAAGCTGCCTTGAACACATTTTCACTCTACGACTTATATTGGAGGAACACATTGAAAAGCAAAAATCGTTTGTACTTAACTTCATCGACTTCAAAAAAGCATTTGATAGTATTCATAGAGATTCTTTGTGGAAAATTCTGAAGCAATATGGCTTACCATAAAAAAATCATAAATATTATCAAAGACATGTATGATGGATACACATGTGCAGATCGAACAGAGGAAGGACTGAGCGAATGTTTCCCAATAGAACCTGGGGTTAAACAAGGATGTATTTTATCGCCCTTGTTGTTATGGACTTCATAATGAAGAAATGCTGCACTGGTAATAAAGGCATCGAATGGATACAAGGAGACCATTTGGAGGACCTCGACTTTGCTGATGACATAGTTCTCATGAGCAGTCAGATAAAAACGATGCAGGAAAACACAAATGAACTATCATCAATAGCCAGCAAAATTGGGCTTGAGATCAATCAGGAAAAGACTAAAGTCATGAAAAGTTTAATTCCAACAGGCGGCAAAATATACATGGAAAACAAACCAGTAGAAGAGATCGATCACTTTATCTATCTTGGAAGTCACATTGATCGAGAAGGGGATTACAGTAAAGAAATTAGAATCAGAATAGCTAAAGCAGCCATGTCTTTCAGAAGCCTTGAAAAGTTGTGGAAATCAAAACTCATCAGCACAAACACAAAACTTAGGCTATTCAGATCAAATGTACTATCAACCCTTACGTATGCGTGTGAAAGCGGGAAAACAACAAGAGATATAGAGACAAAGTTGAACGCATTCGAAAATAAATGTCTAAGGAAAATACTTGGTATAGCGTGGAACGAATTCAAAACAAACGAGGAAATTAGAGAAATCGCCAATTAACCACTAATATCTTCAGTAATAAAGAAAAGACGATGGTCATATGTTGGACATGTGATGAGAAGAGATAATAACCGAATAGCAAAGCAAGCCCTCATATGGGAAACAACAGGTAAGAAGAAAAGAGGAAGATCCAGAGAGACACTGAGAAGAACATTGATGAGAGAGACAAGAGCAGCAGGAATCGGTTCCCTCAATGAGATAAAGCTGCTTGCATAGAACAGAGACAAATGGCGAGATTTGATAAAAATATCATTAAAAGAAAACTGCTAGAACAAAAAATTCAGATAGGAGAAGGTGTATTTTGGTCTACGCCCTATGGGCCGGTTACGGCTCGAAAGGTCAATAGATCGATAGAGATAATTCAACAGTGGGTGAGTACAAATATCCCTACTTTTACAGGGGAACCAGCCAAGTTTAAGAGGTGGATAGAGGAAGTCGAGAAGGACGCTCACTTAACAAAGACCTTTCAAGCAAGTTCAGGAAGTGTTTCAAACTTTATTAGAAGAAGAATAGAGCAACAACCTGATGAACCATGGGAGGACTGTAGACAAGATTTAACCCAGAGATATTCTGAAAATGGAGAAGCACAATGTGCTTTTGCCATGTTGAGAAAAATAAAGCAGGAAAGAGGTGAAACAGAGTGCATGTATTGAGACAGACTACAGAATTTAGCAGAACAAACATTCATGGGATATAGTCTGGAATCAGAAACTGTTCGTGTTCAATTAACAGTAACATACATAGATAGACTGAGAGATGCAGAATTAGAAATGCATATATTAAGGAAAAACCCACAGACTCTTGGTCAGGCAATAGACATGGCTATAACAGAGGAGAATCTGAGAATGAGATTTCAGATTGGAGAAACTAGAAATTTATCTCAGTATCAAGAAGATACCAATGATCGAATTGACAGACCAATGGAGGGAGATCACGCTAGGTACCGTTGGACCAGAGGACAGAGAAGGGAAAGACAACCCCAAAGGGTTGAGGCTGTTGCAGATCATAGGAGATGTTATAATTGTGATAGGTTGTGCCATTTGGCGAGAGATTGTCGACAAGGAACCAAAGAGAGAGATTTCAGGCAACCAATGAATGTCGGACGAAGACCACTCGCTAGACCATGGTCGGAAAACTAATACCGCGCTCCTTGATCCGGACCACAAGGGGTGAACGGAAATTATATCGGTCTGGAATTGAAGAAGAAAACCGATTACGCGGGGAGCCCCAGCTCTTGCATAATAAAAATAGATAGATATAGGTTTAGAGCTTTAATAGATACTGGCGCCTCTGTCAGCGTCATAAGAGAAGCTGCATATCGTACACTGAGGGAGAAATATGGTTTAAGACCTTCTACAAATAGCCTGGAATCAGTAACTGGAGGGTCATTAGAAGTAAAATGAGAAACTAAATTAAATATACAGATTGGAAATGTAAAAATGGGACAGACATTTTCTGTTGTGAGCAAGCTAAACAGAGCAATGATAAATGGGAGAGATTTCTTAGACAGGGAAGGAGTAAGAATCTATTTTAATCTTAGAAAGATTAGAGTAAGAAATGAGTGAGTCAGGATGGAATATGACTTGCATATAGCCAGCTTGGTTAGAGCAAATAAAGAAATGGTAATACAACCTAACACGGTCAATATTATACAGGCAAGAATAAAGGGAACTGGATATTTCCATCCAGGAGAGGTCGTACAAACATGTAACCTAAGGGATTCGATTATCTCAGATGAGGCTGTATTATCCACAATTGAAGGCATTGTTGATTTAGGAAAGAATAATGAATTTCCATTGATGGTTCTCAGCTACACGGGGAAAACGATAAAATTAAAGAAAGGATGTGTCGTTGCAGAGATCAACAAGGAAATCAAATCACATAATATAGACATGCTAGAAGGAAGTCCAGGACAAGAAAATGAGCACAACATGAATTGTTATCAAGGCCTACCCTACAAACATTTTACCAGGAGAGAGCCATTCTGTGAACAATACAAGAGTAGCTACCGGAGAAAGAGCAACTATAAGAAACCCATTGTTCCCCATCTAGTTCACATTAACCAGAGGGAATTAAATGAACAGAGAAGAAAGGATTTATTAGCACAACTAATTACTGATAATGACCAGAAAGAAGTTGTAGAAAAATTAGTTGTCAAAAACCATGATGTGTTTGCACTGAATGATTTTGAACTAGGTCGGACAAAGACCACCCAAATGGATATTGATACTGGTGATGCACCACCAATATATTCTAGGCCCTATAGAACACCACTGAAGGATAGAGAAATAGTGGAAAAGGCAATAGAGGAAATGCTTGAGGCAGGAGTCATTGAAAGAACCTGGTCCGCTTGGTCTTCACCTATAGTGTTAGTCTCTAAGAAGGATGAAACTCATAGATTTTACTGTGACTACCGGGCTCTCAATAAAATTACCAAAAATGTATCGTACCCCATGCCACTGATAGATGACATATTAGGGATGCTAAATGGAGCCAAATATTTTTCTAAATTAGATGCCAGATCTGGATTCTGGAGTATAAGCATCACTGCAGGAGCTAAGAGACGCACAGCATTCAGTACACACATAAGTAGTTTTGCTTGGAACGTGATGCCATTTGGAATTAAAAACTCTCCAGTCATGAGCTTAATGAATGAAGTGCTGGAAGGGATGCAAAAGTTTGCGTTAGCATATATGGATGACATCCTAGTGTATACCCCCGGCAGTATGGCAGATCATCTCAGACACATAGAGTTAGTTTTTGAAAGGTGTAGATAACACTCTGTCAAGCTCAAACTAAGCAAATATAAATTTCTGAAAACAGAAACAAAATACTTAGCATTTGTGATTTGCCGCGATGGTATCAAACCAGATATATACAAAGTTAAGGCAATTAGGAATATGGCAAACCCTACAAAGGTTAGAGAAGTGCAAAGCTTCATAGGCATGTGTGGTTACTATAGGAGGTTTGTACCAAAATTCTATGCCATAGTAGAACCTTTAGTGTCACTAACCAGAAAGTTTGCACGATTCAGGTGGACGGAGGAATGTCAAAAAGCATTTGATAATTTGAAGAAAGCAATGACTACCGTACCACTCCTAGCACACCCAGATGTAGACCAAGAATTGATCTTGTATACCGATGCGTCAGATCAGGCCATCGGTGCATGGTTCAGCCGAGTGAGAGAGGGGACGAAATTATACATGGAATTAGGAATGAAAAGCCAATATATTTTTTATCACACAAGCTCAGTAAGTCACAGAGAAACTGGTCTACAGTAGAAAAAGAGGCATACGCCCTCCATTACGCATTACAAAAACTAGATTTCTATTTACACAATGCCAAGTTTACTATTAGGACCGACCACAAACCACTGAAGTCCATGTTGGAGTCACCAGTACAAAATAGAAATATCCAGACATGGGAACTAAATCTACAAGGATATAATACACATATAGAATATATCCCTGGGACAGATAATACCTGTGCAGACCTACTGTCCAGAATTCCATATGAGGATAAGAAGAAAAAAAGAAGACGATGAAGGGGAGCCGGAAATAGATGACAGAAATTTCCAAATTGATGTTACAAACACAAACAACCTAGAAGATCATTCCTCTGGTGCAAAAAAAAGAAGAAGCTCACACAGGAACAATAAGCGACAGTGATATAGATTTGGAAGAAGCAGTATCCAGAATGGATCAAGAAAAGGATCAAGAAATAAACAAAATTATGCAAGATATCAGAGCAAATAGAAATCTTAGGAAGTGGAGACACTTTAGAATAGATGAGGAAGATGGTACTCTCTGTTTCATTTCACATGAAGATACAAAACCACGTAGTAAAGTCTACGTGCCCAGGGATTATAAGAAAGAAGTGTTAGAAACGTACCATGAGAAGAATGGACACGTAGGAAGAGATAAGGTATTGGATGCAATTATGGTAAAATATTACTGGCCTGGGTTGTTCCATGATGTTTATGATCACGTCAAAAAATGTAGAACTTGCAAGCTTAGAAACGTGCAGACAGTGAAGTGTCCGTAGAGATGGATAAACAGTATTTCCCAATGCAGAAAGTAAGCATCGATATAATAGGGCCATATCCCAGAACGGCATCAGGCAATAAATACATAGTCCATTTTACAGATTGCTACAGCAGATGGCCGGAGAGCTTTCCGGTGGCCGACAAAACTAGTGCGACAGTGGTTGATATTCTATTAAATGAATTTATACCCAGATATAGTTGTCCGCAAGTGATTTTAATAGACAACGGAGGTGAATTTACTAGCAAGCAGTTTGAACAGACACTGAAAAGGCTAAATATTAAACACATCACCACATCAATCTATCACCCGCAGGCTAATGGCATCAATGAAAGATAGCACAGAACCCAAAATGATATTATAGCAAAATCCACCAATGGAACACAAGGAAACTGGGATGTGATTCTTAACCATGCATTAGCAGCAATTCGTGTCAATAAAAATGATAGCACCAAATTCACTCCGTACTTCTTGCTGTTTGGAAGAGAAGTGATGTTTTCCCTAGACAATTTGTTGAAACCCAGAAGAAGGTACCATGGTGACGAGCCACATGAAATAAGTATGCAGGAGATGCACCGAGCACACAGAGAAGTTTGGGCCAACCTTAAGAAGGTAGAAGAAAAACGTAATAAACGCTGTGGAATTGAAGAGACGACAACCCTTAAGGTGGGCGAGAAAGTGTTCTACAGAAAGCCACAAGTCACATCAGAACTAGAACCTAGGTGGAAAAGTGGATACACAGTTTTTAAGAAGAAAGGACCAGTTACCTATGAGATTAAACATCAACTTAGTAACCAATATATAGAACACATGTACGTTATTTAAGATTAGACGATACCGTGTGGAGTGAACCGGAGGAAGGAATTGTTGCAGACAGACCTAGATGCCAAGCCACATATGTCGTGCCAAGGGAATATAGACCATCATTGATACAAGATGATCTAAGGCCCAGAGCAGGAAGTGACTCTACAGTTACTCTGACAAATGTTAGAGAGGACATACAGGAAAATTTGACCCCAGAAGACTCAAGTGCACCAGAGTCAATACACAGTGAACTATCAGAAACTGATGGCACATATAAAAACACCCGTCAAGCTTGTAAGAGAAAACTAGATAGAATCGCTGATATGGAGAAAAGAAGGCTGAGAAGAATAAGGGAACAATCCTCCAACGAAAGTGATATGCCATTACCAGAAAGAAGGCAACGCTTAGAGGATAGGAAAAACAGATTAGCACAAGAAGATAAGGACAACTTAAGTTATAAAGAAATGAAAGCAAAGCCTCTATTGCATCAGATAGTTACGAGACAGTGGAGGAATCATTGATAGAAGAAAATCAAATAAAGAAAAGACCGTATGAATTTTCATCAGAAGAAGCTCCAAGTTGTAAGAGGATAGGTATAGAATAAGAGTAGACAAGAGAACTGATGGAAAAGAGTGATTGCCTCAGAGGAAATATAGACATGAGTAGTAGATCAAAGGTAGTAAACTACTAAATTGGATGGTAATCCAAGTTTACGAGAGATCAATTGTATGTAGTAAATGAGAAAGAAGAAGAAGGGAGAAACAAAGGTGATAACCTGTATTTTGAGATGACCTAGAAGATATTAGGTTGTACTTGGAGAAATTTATGTGAAGAAAAGAGAACCAAGGGTGATAACCTGTGTTTTGAGTTGACCTAAAGGAAGTTAAGTTGTGAATAGAGTACTTTTGTAACGAGAGTGGTAACTCGTGGAAAGTTATGTGAGAATCCCCTTAAGATGTTACATGAGAGTAATCATAAGAAGTTATATGAGAGTACGTATAAGAAATTGTATCAGATAAAGAGTTAATGAGAAGAAAATCATATATCTGTAGTCTAATGACTAGAGTTGTGCAAGAAATGTCAGAGGACTTTGTACACAGATGTATGGGTAATGTATGAGTAGAAACAAGAGGATTCATGAGGGAATTTATTGAGACTAATGTGTCGGTAGTCGAATGATTGTAAATAATTATTCAAATTTAAGTAATTGAGATGGTGTAACTAAGATGTCAGTTATTTGCTGGGGCTAATTGTTACATGTTTTTATGTGAATTGAGAGGATATTATACTCTGACATGCACGAAGACCTGTGTAAATTTGTTTACCTCTATTCCAGACATGTTCTAGACATCTGGCAAAAAAGCATATTGCAATTATATTAGAGATGTTGTTGAATATATTGTTAAATATTTTTATTAATACTTTCAAAGTTCATGTTGTAATAGTATCATATATAATGATGTTGTTGGTTACAGACTCAAAATTTTTAAGTTACAGACACTTAAGAGCTATGAGATGAGCTGAGTGAATAGTGTTTAGGTCAGAATTCAGGTTCTCCTGAACAGACAAATTGTTGTGTATGGACTGAATGATTTTTGAAGCTATTTTTTTAAAGCGGATTCGAGAGTTATTTTGTCATTGTCATGTATTGCGTTTTGACTTTGAAATTATTTGTGGAATGGGACTTTGATTTATTTTATATGTGAATTATTTGATAACTGTCATGCATGGTTTATTTTCTTTGCATTATAGGATAATGTCTTTGATATATTGGATAAATGTCATACATTAAGTATGTACTTTGACATACTCTGTGTATGTTTGATGCTACAGTTGATGTACAGCTGTCCTTTATTGACGTATAAGTGACTATATTTTCAAATGACATTGACTGGTTGGGATGGAAGACTATATGGTTATATTTTTTATTTTTTGAATGAGAAAATCTTGGCATATGTTCTCACTAGAGAATAGGGGAAGGTATGTAACTGTGAATGATGACACATACATATTTAGATCATAATTAAGTGAGGACAAACAGGACTAGACAAATTTAGCATATGGATGACTAAGAGACAATGTTAAAGCGCCGTGACTGACCACAAGGTTGTAAAATGGAAATGACTTTAGCTGTCGGTAAGGAATGTGGAACTCATAAACTAAAGGCTAGTCACAGAGTGGCAGATGATTACGGAGGGTCACATAGAATGACCTTAGCTGTCGGCAAGGAACTTAGAACTCATAAACTAAAGGCTAGTCACAGAGTGGCAGATGGTTAGGAAGGGTCACTTGAGTGTAGATAGGAGTGGAGCAGTGTCAAATGTCATTTTTATCTGGAGAAAGAATAGTTGGCAGGAAAAAAAGTTAACTGTCAGTAAAAGGACAGGAGTATAAAAGTTAGAAGGAAGACTTGAGAGGGGTTTCCACTTTTAGACTTGGAATTAGGAACACACAGAGATAGCCCGGCACTAGCGACCGATAGGAACTGAGATAGTCACAGAAGAACTTTAACTTAGAGAAGAGACTAGAACTAGAGATAGGCATCGAGATAGCCATTGGAGAACGTTAGAAACAGAAGAAACAGACGTATGAGAGTTAGAGAGAGAGACGGATAGAATATCCAGTCTACGAATAGCTGAGGTACAACACCAACGGTAGTCAAAGTACTTCAGCGGCCAAGACTGTTAACAGATCGAACAAGTATCTACAGAAACGCTAGGAAGGATAGCCTGATAGTATCTATATGTATATAGATAATAAATGATGACTTATTTATAACACACCAAATGTGTTCATTCTTGAATGTGTGGTGTCGTGTCTTATACGAAGAACAATTAGAAAACGGTTATATAGGGACCAACAACTATAGATGTGATCTTGACTGACAGATGCAATCACATGGCGAGTTAGGGACCAACAACGATAGATGTGATCTTGACTGACAGATGAAATCACATGGCGAGTTAGGGACCAACAACGATAGATGTGATCTTGACTGACAGATGCAATCACATGGCGAGTTAGGGACAACAACGCAAGAGGTCATCTTGACAAGAACACACTTCGCAGGGAATGGGTACACCTACTCGACATGTTGCTACTTCTCGACATGTGTCATGTTGCCCCTTCTCGACATGTACCAAATTACACCTACTCGACATATACCATGTTAACAGCATAACTTGCGTGTGTTGCCCTGAATACGGAGGGGCTCATGTTAATTATATAGCCAACATTTTGGCTGGATTTGCCATTTCGCAATAAGCCTTAGCAATCAATTCTCTATCAAATATATTATCAATCATTGCATTTTCGATTGATTTTGTATTTATAAATATTTATGTTCAAGATGCCATAATATTTTTTTTAAATTAGTCTGTAACTATTTCGGCCGTATAAGAGTTGTAAATCTGTACCTCTTGGATAAATCAGGTATAATTATGCTCTCAGTTACCACAACGGTAGAACCAAACAAGAAAAAACTTTCAGCAAACCTCTTTACCTTAGAAAAGACACGCCCATGTAATAATTATATTCTCATTGTTTTATCATTTTCTTTACACAGATATCAACTTAAAACAAAATGATGGAAAATATCACAAACGTTTCGTTCCTAAACTGGACAGAAAACGATTTCAATAACTTGCATTGGTGTGGTGACCAAATCCAATTGAGGGTCAACATTTATACAATATTAGGACTGATCATCGCTATTTTGGGGATTATAGGACAAATAATTGCGGTCATTGTTTTAGTTCAGCCATCAATGAGGAACTCGACGTCAATACTTTTAGTGGTCATGGCTGCCTTTGACATTCTGTTTCTGACGACCACAATTTTGTATTTATCCCACTACATAGATAGTTTTAGACACCGCGTTTACGTTTTGCTGATCTGTGTCAGAGGAATTGTGTACATCAGCCATACTGGTACTATTTACATGACTGTTCTAGTAACGATAGAAAGAGCCGTAGTCGTTTTGTTCCCTCTCCACGCTAAACATGTGTGTACAAAGACAAGGGCTGGTATTGCTTCTGTGGGAGTTTTGATGTGGTCTCTGATTTACAGTATTCCTCAGTACATGGCATTCGGAATAAAACAAGACGGAAGCCCTCTGTCTGAATCCTCAATCTACATGTCTGAATTTGCCCTCAGCCATTTCTACAACATTGTGTATCTGGTTCATATCAACAACGTCTTTCATTTCATTGTACCGGCTGGAGCAATTATCACATTGAATATCGCAATAATTAAACGGCTGTACCCAGATCGAAGAAGTTCCGTTCGTCTGGACAGTTCACGTGAGGATAGTCAGATACAACTAACGGCCATGATCATCGTTTTGACCACCATTTTCTGTGCGATTAAACTTGTAGATGTACTAGCGATTTCATTAATTCAGACAGGAATATTTAATGTGAATAATGGGGAATTGCCCCACTGTCCTCTCAGCGAAATTAATCTGTATATTGTTGCTGAAGAAGGCAAGATCATCAACTCTGCCACTAATTTTATCATCTACAGCATCTTTGGACACAAATTTCGGTGTTGTCTCCGTGAACTCTGTTGCTCCAGACGTTGTTCACAAGCTCATCACCCACCTACAGAACTACCACCCAATACTCGGACCACATTTTCCGTGTCTGCTCTTTGACTCTTCCAAAATATTCTACAAGACCAACGTCGGAGGTATGTTTGTAAAGTGACAAAGATATATATATGTCATCTCATCTCATCTTATCCAAGACACATCAACTCGTCTCATCTTAATATGTTGTTCTCTCCTATTTAAAACCTCCCTTATGCTAATGTTACGGTGTCATCAACTGCTAGCAACATAAGACTTGAGATCATTCAAGAAATGTAGACAGCAATGAATAATTAAAATCGTCTAGAAGAAACATTATACGTGGTGGGGAAATAAGTGGAAGATAAAGATGACCTCGTTTATTTTGAAAGTTGCATAGATCATTTAAGAGTTGGAAAACAACCAAAGAAACAAAATAAATTAGATACAATCTAAAACAAATGTCTCACAATAATACTTTGTTTACTATAAAAAAAAAAAAATTACGTGCCCTCGTCACGCTAAGTGGCGTATAGGAAATATGTTGTTAGTGGCCATAAATATTACAGACCTTTGGCACATGATTTTTGGGGTAATGTGGTCGGTAGTACGCCCGTGCCGCTTTACTTTTCAAGAAAAAAATCCAGTACCCATTAAAGGCTGGGTGAACCCGGAAGTCGTCGGTTGGAATCGATCTTTACCTTTGTCCTTTGTAGTCCAGTTCACTAACCACTGAGCTATCGGGGCTCCCTTTTGCTTACTATAGAATGATTTAATGACTAAAGAAGTCAGAAAAATGACAAAGCATCCTACAATATTTAATAATAATAAAGATACACAAGCAAACACGGGTTGCCACACTTGGACTGATAAGGAGAAGGTGAACCAAATAGGCTCCGGGGCCATCCTGGAGGATATGGGCTCCCTCTACCATGATGTACGACAATCCCTTACACACTCCTACCCCACTCGACCTACGTTGTTGTTTAGACCAGGAAACTCTAGGTCGTGCCTTGTTGATCTCACCAATAGGTTTTCTATCTCGAGAAATAAAACGATGTGCCATTGTATGTCCCTGAAAGCTTGCACAACGTTTGTTATGATCAGCGAGTCCCATTCGTGATTGGCATTCACTTCCACATAAAGGACATATGTATTTGTATAATGAGGCTGACTTAGTATTTAGATGCATCTTCATTCTTGAGTCTTTTCCTTTCATGTAATTTAATTTGTCTCTTTTTTGTGTCCGAGCGTTATTTCGTTCTCTACAAATGCAGGAAGATCTATCTGACAGTGACAATTGGCCTAGTTTACCCCTATCTTGATATCTTTACTATAAGTAAGTTCACAAATTCGTGCCTACAGAGTTGATCAATTATCTCGAAACTGTTTGATGGATTTCTGTAATTCTTTTTCAAGACGTCTTATTTTTTTAACCGACCTTCAGATTTTATAACATTTAAGTACAAATGTAGTCTGAATTTTGAACATATTGTTTTTTGTTATATAATTTAAGGAAAATATCAAACCGCGTGCTCTAAACATGAGATTTTACTGTAAATTATGTTAATTTTCTAACAAACCTCTCAGTAGATTGTGTCTTACAAGTTACGGTTCAGTGAGCGGAGATTGTGATAAGATTGTGTGGAGAGCACGTGAAATTTTTCTCAACAAATGTGGATATTGTAAAATCCTAAAAATAACCAACTCATAGATTGCCTAAAGGATATAAATCTAGACGTCACAGACATACGACTAATATGTAATTTGTACTGGGAGCAAACAGCAATAATAAAATATAACAAGGAGAACTCTACACCCATGGACATAAAAAGAGGAGTAAGACAAGGATGCATCCTATCACCAATCTTGTTCAATATATACACTGAGAAAATCTTTAAAAACACCTCAGAGATGCCAGGCCTAAACGTTAATGGAAAGATAATCAATGACCTAAGATATGCTGATGATACTGTACTACTAGCAGAAAATCCTAAAGACCTGCAACAATTGCTTAATGTGATAAACATAACAAGCAAAAAATATGGACTAGAAATGAATATCAAAAAGACTAAAACTATGATCATAAACAAAGAAAATTCTCAAGACCTACAATTAAATATCACAGTTGAGGGAATACATCTGGAGACAGTCCAGAGCTACAACTACTTGGGACATACTATAACTAATGATGGAAAAGGCAAAACTGAAATAAACAAAAGAATAGGTATGGCAAAAAGTAATTTTAATGCCATGAAAAATATACTAACAACAAAACAAATATCAGCAGGGCTGAAACTAAGAATGGCAAAATGTTACATTTTCTCAATATTCCTGTATGGTGCAGAAACATGGACATTAGGCAAGAAAACAGAACAGAAAATTGAAGCCTTTGAATTGTGGATTTATAGAAAAATAGGTAGAATTGGATGGAAACAAAAGATAACAAACGATGACGTTTTAAAAGAACTGAAAATAAAAAGAGAACTACTAAATACAATTAAGACAAGACAAATGACATTTTTGAGGCATGTTAAAAGACACAACAGCCTACTAAAAGTAATATTGGAAGGAAAAATACAAAGTAAAAGAGGCAGAGGAAGACCAAGACTAACATGGAGAGTAACATCAAAAATGGACAAGTCAATCTATGACATCCTGCACCATCAAAGCAAGAAAACGAGTAGAATGGCGATCCATGGTAGCCAACCTTCGTTGCTGTGAAGACACTCGATGATGATGATGAAAAATAAGGACAACCAAGAAAATTATATTCATTTTTAATACCTCAAAGAATCATAATTCTTTCCTAAATGCATGAAGGTAGGGAGAAAATTCAGATGCAAGGTCGGTTAAAAAAATCAGATTTCATGAAAAGAATTACAGAAATTCATCAAACAGTTTCTGAGATAATTAACTCTGTGGGCACGAATTTGTGATCGAACTGATCGTTCTTGTGTTGAAATCAGCGCCGGTTTTAGCATTAGCTCAGTTTAGACGATCTTCTCGGAACATCAGCATTACTTCTAAACATAGAAAAGAGAGATCATTACATTATTTTAGATTTTCATATTTTAAAAATAAAATACTGTTTAATTTATGTCGAATGAACATTATAAATAATTACGTGTAGCTGTGCTGTCGTTGAAGACGGTCCACCAATGGATCAGGCGGAGTTAATAATGCTCGAGAAATGCGGGAAGGGCACGTGACTTCGATGACCATGAGCCCAGATCTCTCCTTCCGATGAAAGAAATGGGAATAAAGATGGGTTTATCCAGAAACGACAAGAGCTAGGGTTCGATCCCAACCAACGGCTTTCGGTTCACCCAGCCTTTAATGGGTACCGGATATTTTTCTGGGAAAGTAATGGCCACGGGTGTAATACCGACCACACTACCCCAAAAATCATGTGCTGTAGGGCTGTAAAATGTATGGACAATATAACAGTATCGTGGCTTCACACTAGGGTAGGCTTACACATAATTTGTACAATAATAAAGGAAATGCATTGTGAACATTTATTTCTCTCGTATTTTTATGTCACGTTGTAATGATACATATATTTTAATTTGCTTATTGCTTCTTTCTACATAGGTCCTCGTCTGGAAAATGTAGATCTATAGGAAATCATATCATCGGGGAGTCGAGTTTTAAAACTTGACCTTTTCAAGTTCTTCAATGGACGTAACCATTAATGCTGATGATGGAGAATTACACAAAACCTGCAAAAACTGGATATATACTGGACATAAACTGGACACAAATTTAAACAATTCATTATTCGAATATTATTCGACTGTAGCAATAAAATTGATTTTAGATTCATCACTAATGGGATAAAAGCTATTGCTTTGTTTGGGATTACTGGGCTATTAATATAGGTTATTGTTTTGATGTTGTCATCAACAACTTCTGTCAGGTCGGATAATCTTACCTGCTACTGTTCTCAGTAAACAGTAGAACCTGTGGCTACCCTGCTGCCTTGCAGGTATGCTCGGGAGAGTAAAAGGCTAAGGGAGGGTACCCTGGAGTAAAATAACCCCACTGCCTTGTTGGTGAGACCTTTTAGTCAAAGGCTAGCGGAGCCAACCTTAATCAAACCAACGGGAGACAACTTAAAACGTCGTAATTTCTTTGTACAATCATGAATCGCTACAATAAAAGAAATCACGACAACAACGTTAAAGGGGATTCCACTGGAAAACCCTCGTTCGGTAGGGGACATCATGTGCTACAGGTGATACCCGATCGTCATCAAGCTACTGTGAGTAAAATAAAGATAAAACAAACTCTAAAGATAGGTACTTATAATGTAAAAACACTGATGCAGAAGAGTTAACTGAAAAATATCAAACAGGAAATGAAATGAATGGGTTTGCATTTATTGGGACTTTGTGAAATGAGATACACCGGATCAGGGGAGATGTATTCTGATAAACATAAAATAATCTATTCTGGAGGTATTGAACACCAAAGAGTAGTAGGCATCATCTTGGATGCAAAAAGAGCTAGAACAGTGACTTTTAGTGAAATCGGATGGAAAGCCAATAGATATAAATCTCATACAAGTTTATGCACCAGCAGCAGTCGAGGAAACAATTGATAAATTTTACGAGTTAAATAAGACACTTCATGAATGCAAACCACATGAAAACACCATAGTCCAAGGGATTTAAACGCAAAAGTAGGAAATAAAAGAGTTGAGAAAGTAGTTGGTTATTATGGCTTAGGCGAGAGAAATGAAAGAGGTGAGAAACTTATTGACTGGGCAAGAACACACAACATGATGATAGGAAACCCCTGGTTTAAGCAACATCCAAAACGTCTGTGGACATGGAAAAGCCCAGGGGACAACGCACGTAATCAAATTGATTATATAATGATAAGCAATAGATTCAGAAACAGTCTGGTGTGTGTGAAAACTAGACCAGAGGCAGATTGCAATAGTGATCATGTACCAGTTGTGGGAAAGCTTAGAGTATAATTAAAAACAACAAAACGAGCCTCAGTTAACATCAAGTTAAATTTAGATTTACTAAAATCAGACAAGAAGCTGCAAGACAAATATAAAATCACAATTCAGAACCGGTACAATGCAATAGAGAAGATACAAAGCATTGACGAACAGTGGGAAAGGCTAAAAGAATCAATGCAACAAACATCAAAAGAGTTCATACCACCAGTGAGGACAAATTCAAGAAAGAAATAGATGACAGATGAAATTTTGCAGCTAATGGATACAAGAAGAAGAAATAAAGAAAATAAAGATGAGTGTAAGAGATTAAATAAAGAAATTGTAGTAAAATGCAATGAAGCAAAAGAAGCATGGCTAAAAGAGAGATGCAAAGAGATTGAAATGCAACAAAAAGGAGACGCTAAATCTATATATAAACAAATTGAGGAATTAACAGGAAGAAAAACGCAATCAAAAAATGGATGTTTAAGATCAAAGGAAGGAGAACTGTTGATTGATCAAGAAAACATAAGGGAACGATGGACAGAATACATTAAAGATCTTTATAATGATGAACGAACAGAAGTAAATATTAAGGATAATGGAGAAGGACCAGAAATAATCAGAGAAGAAGTGGAAGACGCCTTGCGCAGTATAAAAGCAGGCAAAGCTCCTGGACCAGATAATATAACTAAAGAAGAGATTGAAGCCATGGGTGATTTTGGAATAGAAATAATAACACAAATATTGAATGATATCTACAACAACGGATATATACCGGACGACATGCTCAAATCAATATTCATAGCCCTACCAAAGAAATCGGGTGCTATTGAATGCGGTGATCATCGCACAATAAGCCTTTTGAGTCATATGACTAAGATATTACTAAGAATCATCATGCGAAAAGTGCAAAACAAAATCAGTCCAGAAATTAGCGATGAACAGTGTGGTTTTGTTAGAGATAAAGGAACAAGCAATGCCATTTATATCATAAGATCTTTAGTAGAAAGAGCCATAGAGGTGAAAACAGATCTATACCTATGTTTCATAGATTACACCTAGCCATTTGACAAAGTAAAGCACCAAGAAATAATCAAAATTTTAGAAAGCATAAACGTAGACAGCAAAGATCTAAGAATAATAAAAACCATGTACTGGCAACAAACAGCGGCCATAAGAACTGGAAACCAATTGGGAATGTTTCAACAAATAAAACAGGGCGTTAGACAAGGTTGTGTGCTGTCACCAGATTTGTTTAATTTTTATAGTGAGATTATTTTAAGATCCATAAGGGACATGCCTGGAATAACAATTGGAGGTCATATTATAAATAATGTAAGGTATGCTGTTGATACAGTCTTAATCGCTAAGAGTGAAAATGAGTTTTAAAAAATGTTGGACATTATAGTGAAAGAAAGCAAAAATAAAGCACTCAGGCTTAATAGCAAAAAGACAGAGGCAATGGTAACAACAAAGAAAAAGACATCACCTCAGTGCAAAATAAAGACAAGTGAAACAATATTAAAACAGGTAAATGAATTTAAATATTTGGGAACTTTGTTAACCTCAGACGGAAGATGTACAAAAGAGGTGAGATGCAGAATGGCTCAGGCAAAAGCAGCTTTCCAAAAAATGAGGAAGATACTATGCAATCCATTTTTGACAATAGAAACAAGAAAAAGAGTTCTTAAATGTTATGTAGAGCCAGTCTTAACATATAGATGCGAATCATGGACAATAGGACAACAGACAAGAAAATCACTGGTGTCTGTAGAAATGTGGTTTTACAGAAGAATGTTGAAAGTACCATGGACAGCTAAAAAGAGTAATGAAGATGTTCTGAGAAAGGTCAAAGCAAAAATAGAACTAATTTCCAATATTAGGAAGAGACAATCATCATTTTTTGACCATGTGATGAGAAGAGAACAACTGGAATATATTGTAACAACTGGAAAAATTGAGGGACCAAGAGATAGTGGGAAGCAAAGAGAAAAAAATATCAGCCAGCTTAAGAGAATGGCTTGGCAGAAGGTCAACAACAGAAATGATAAATAGCTGCCGAGATCGAAAGTTGTGAAGAGACATGATCACCTACACCAGTATTCCCGGTACTTGATGATGATGATCACAAGCACACGCGTGAGGCTATGGCAGATGATATCACATGGCTAGTTAGGGACCAACAACGACAGAGGTGATCTTGACTGACAGATGCAATCACATGGCTAGTTAGGGACCAACAACGATAGAGGTGATCTTGACTGACAGATGCAATCACATGGCGAGTTAGGGACCAACAACGATAGAGGTGATCTTGACTGACAGATGCAATCACATGGCGAGTTAGGGACCAACAACGATAGAGGTGATCTTGACTGACAGATGCAATCACATTAGCATAGGGATGACTAAGAGACCATGTTAAAGCGCCGTGACTGACCACAAGGCTGTAAACTGGAAATGACTTTAGCTGTCGATATGGAATGTAGAACTCATAAACTAAAGGCTAGTCACGACCGCCGTGACTGACCACTGTTCGTAAACTTACCTTAGCTGTCGATAAGGAATGTGGAACTCATAAACTAAAGGCTAGCACACAGTGGCAGATGGTTACGGAGGGTCACTTAGAATGACCTTAGCTGTCGGTAAGGAACGTAGAACTCATAAACTAAAGGCTAGTCACAGAGTGGTAGATGGTTATGTAGGATCACTTGAGTGTAGAGAGGAGTGGAGCAGTGACATTGGAGAACGTTAGAAACAGAAGAAAAGACGTATGAGAGTTAGAGAGAGAGAGAGAGAGAGAGAGAGACGGATAGAATATCCACCATACGAATAGCTGAGGTACAACACTGACAGTAGTCGAAGTACTTCAGCGGCCAAGACTGTTAACAGATCGAACAAGCATCTATAGAAACGCTAGGAAGGATAGCCTGATAGTATCTATATGTATATAGATAATAAATGATGACTTATTTATAACACACCAAGTTTGTTCATTCTTGAATGTGTGGTGTCGTGTCTTATACGAAGAACAATTAGAACACGGCTATACAGTGATTAATTGGCGCCACAGTGTCCAGGATCGGAGCCACAACACAACAGAGAGAAGATAGAGAGAAGAATCGACACAGCACAATAGAGAGAAGAATCAACGCAACGTGTACAGAGAGAAGACAAAGAGAAGAATCAACACAACACGTACAGAGAGAAGACAAAGAGAAGAATCAACGCAACACGTTCAGAGAGAAGACAAAGAGAAGAATCAACACAACACGTACAGAGAGAAGACAAAGAGAAGAATCAACACAACACGTACAGAGAAAATATATAGGGAAAAATCAACACAACACGTACAGAGAGAAGACAAAGAGAAGAATCAACACAACACGTACAGAGAGAAGACAAAGAAGAATCAACAC
Source organism: Megaustenia siamemsis (assembly GCA_032433765.1). Classification (NCBI taxonomy): domain Eukaryota; kingdom Metazoa; phylum Mollusca; class Gastropoda; order Stylommatophora; family Ariophantidae; genus Megaustenia; species Megaustenia siamemsis. Next base: position 13,503,414 of record JAVIAB010000106.1, on the reverse strand, counting down.
AACACGTACAGAGAGAAGACAAATAGAAGAATCAACACAACACGTACAGAAGGAATATATAGAGAAAAATCAACACAACACGCACAGAGAGAAGACAAAGAGAAAATCAACACAACACGTACATAGGGAAGACAAAGAGAAGAATCAACACAACACGTACAGAGAGAAGACAAAGAGAAGAATCAACACAACACGTACAGAGAAAATATATAGGGAAAAATCAACACAACACGTACAGAGAGAAGACAAAGAGAAGAATCAACACAACACGTACAGAGAGAAGACAAAGAGAAGAATCAACACAACACGTACAGAGAGAAGACAAATAGAAGAATCAACACAACACGTACAGAAGGAATATATAGAGAAAAATCAACACAACACGCACAGAGAGAAGACAAAGAGAAAAATCAACACAACACGTACATAGGGAAGACAAAGAGAAGAATCAACACAACACGTACAGAGAGAAGACAAAGAGAAGAATCAACACAACATGTACAGAGAGAAGACAAAGAGAAGAATCAACACAACACGTACAGAGGGAATATATAGAGAAAAATCAACACAACACGTACAGAGAGAAGACAAAGAGAAAAATCAACACAACACGTACATAGAGAAGACAAAGAGAAGAATCAACACAACACGTACAGAGAGAATATATAGAGAAAAATCAACACAACACGTACAGAGAGAAGACAAAGAGAAGAATCAACACAACACGTACAGAGAGAAGACAAAGAGAAGAATCAACACAACACGTACAGAGAGAAGACAAAGAGAAGAATCAACACAACACGTACAGAGAGAAGACAAAGAGAAGAATCAACACAACACGTACAGAGAGAATATATAGAGACAAATCAACACAACACGTACAGAAAGAAGACAAAGAGAAGAATCAACACAAATACGCACTGAGAGAATATACAGAGAAAAATCAACACAACACGTACAGAGAGAAGACAAAGAGAATAATCAACGCAACACGTATAGAGAGAAGATAAAGAGAAAAATCAACACAACACGTATAGAGAGAAGATAAAGAGAAGAATCAACGCAACACGTGTAGAGAGAAGATAAAGAGAAGAATCAACACAACACGTACAGAGAGAAGATAAATAGAATAATCAACGCAACACATACAGAGAGAAGATAAAGAGAAGAATCAACACAACACGTACAGAGAGAAGATAAAGAGAAGAATCAACACAACACGTACAGAGAGAAGTTAGAGAGAAGAATCGACACAGCACATTCCATATCCAGCCCACCTCACGAGCAAGTTGACCAACAAGCAGAAAGGTCACGCCAGAGTCCACCTTCACCTGAATCTGTAGCAGACCAATACATTAACAAGAAACTCTACCGCACACTGTCAATGCGTTTGTGTCAAGCATGTTATCTATCTATCTATCTATCTATCTATCTATCTATTGACCTTTCGAGCCGTAACCGGCCCATAGGGCGTAGACCAAGATACACCTTCTCCTATATGAATTTTTGTTCTAGCAGTTTTCTTTTAAAGATATTTTATCAAATCTCGCCATTTGTCTCTGTTCTGTGCAAGCAGTTCTATCTCATTGAGGGAGCCGACTCCTGCTGCTCTTGCCTCTCTCATCAATGTTCTTCTCAGTGTCTCCCTGGGTCTTCCTCCTTTTTTCTTTTACCTGTTGTTTCCCATATGAGGGCTTGCTTTGCTATTCGATTATTATCTCTTCTCATCACATGTCCAACGTATGACCATCGTCTTTCCTTTATTACTGAAGATATTAGTGGTTGATTGGCGTTTTCTCTAATTTCCTCGTTTGTTTTGAATTCGTTCCATGCTATACCGAGTATTTTCCTTAGACATTTATTTTCGAATGCGTTCAACTTTGTCTCTATATCTCTTGTTGTTTTCCAGCTTTCACACGCATACGTAAGGGTTGATAGTACATTTGATTTGAATAGCCTAAGTTTTGTGTTTGTGCTAATGAGTTTTGATTTCCACAACTTTTCAAGGCTTCTGAAAGACATTGCTGCTTTAACTATTCTGATTCTAATTTCTTTGCTCGTATCCCCTTCTCGATCAATGTGACTTCCAAGATAGATAAAGTGATTGATCTCTTCTGCTGGTTTGTTTTCCATGTATATTTTGTCACTTGTTGGAATTAAACTTTTCATGACTTTAGTCTTTTCATGATTGACCTCAAGCCCAATTTTGCTGGCTATTGATGATAGTTCATTTGTGTTTTCCTGCATCGTTTTTATCTGACTGCTGATGAGAACTATGTCATCAGAAAAGTCGAGGTCCTCCAAATGGTCTCCTTGTATCCATTCGATGCCTTTATTACCAGTGCAGCATTTCTTCATTATGAAGTCCATAACAATTCCAAATAACAAGGGCGATAAAATACATCCTTGTTTAACCCCAGTTTCTATTATCCTGTTATCTGCAGACCATCAATGTTTTGGTCAAAATTTCAAGTGCTGTCCAAGAGAATTGTCGTCCAGCAGTAAGCCTTTCACCTTTTTCACCAGTGTTATGCGTTGTTCGACACACCAGCAGAAATAACAACACCTGTATTCAAGTCTAGTGAGCTCAATGTTTTTTCTTAAAATTTATAATAGAATTCAGTTTCATCGTGTGCAGCGCTAGAACAGTAAACAGTAGATAGAGAACAATTTTAATTTCTAGGAGATTCAAGAGGCCTAGTATAGTTATAAAATCACTGATTCGGTTATCATCGCGTGTGTTAGTAGGAAGTGTGCACACTAACTGTAAGAAATTGACGAATAATTAGTTATTTAAGTTAGTTAAGCAGCAGTTAGGAGTGTTAAATAGTTAATTATTTTGTTACCTTTAACAAGAATAGACATACCAGTCATTGCAAATTATTTTTGGCCTGTGCTGGTTATAATTGTTTTTTTAAGTGTAATATACTATCACAATAACATTGTTATTTGTAAACTATTTTATGGTTGCCGAAAGTTTTAAGAATTACTATTAATCATAATTAATCTTGTCATTCCACAGGTACGGTACTAATTTTAAGTTTCTTTTTTTTTTTCAGAAACCCTGACCAGATTAAAATTGCTGATTTAAAAAAAAATATAGTTAAAAGTGAAATTGATTTATGTTAATTGTTCATTTATTTTAAAGCATAAATTAAAGTGTCACTGCGGTTAGATTATAGCCCTCCAGAGAACAAGTACATACATAGTCAAGCATACAGTAGTCACCAGCATACAATACAATACAAGGATCAAGGAACCAGGATGGAGTCTACAACCGTAGAAGGGGTTACAACAGAGTCCCTGAAACAATTATGCTGTGTAGTGAGTTATTTAAAGATGGCCATAATTCAACTAGAATTATTTGACTAGAACTATTTACGTAGAGAAATTAGAAGGATGTAGTTTCCGGTTGTTTCCAAAATGGAGGAATTATTTGTCTCCGGCTTGGTATAGAACCGTTGATCGGAGGTTTAACTAGCCGCTATCGTAAAAACGATGTTGTTAATGAAACGTAGACCTGATACAGAATGTGTAAATTAGCAGTAGATAGTAGGGATAGTTTTTTCGGCCCTAAAACAACAACAAAAATAGAATTCTGGAATGTACGTACAATGGCCGCACCGACGAAACATGCACAGGTCGCGAGCGAGATGGACAGATACGATCTAGATATTTTAGGATTAAGCGAAATGCGCTGGCTTGGAACAGGTAGGAGATCTATTGATAATAAAATAGTAGTTTTTTTCTGGAAGGGAAGATGGAAAACACCGTGAAGGAGTAGGCATAATGATGACAGACATAGCTGCAAGAAGTTTATTAGAATGGGAACCGGTAAATAGCCGTCTGATACGAACACGCAACAAAACAAAACATGGAAGACTTTCAATTGTTCAATGTTATGAGCCTACAAACGAAGCTGATGATGAAGTTAAGGATGATTTTTATAACCAACTACAACTACTTATAAACAAAATACCAAAACACGATCTTTTAATTGTAATAGGAGATTTCAACGCCAAAGTGGGAAAAGACAACGCAGGAGTGGAAAATGTGATAGGGAGAGAAGGGTGTGATACTACAAGTCAGAATAGCGAAAGATTAATAGAATTATGTTTAATAGAAAATGTAGTTATAGGTGGGACATTATTTCCACTCAAAAATATTCACAAAACAACATGGATATCTTCTGATGATAGAACCTCAAATCAAATTGACCACCTATGTATTAAACAACAATTCAGATCATCATTAATAGATGTAAGAGCATACAGAGGTGCTGATGTTAATAGTGACCACAACCTGTGCATTGGCAAAATAAGATTAAAATTTAGAAGCCAACAGAAGAGGACAAATACACATAAAATTGATAGTCATAAACTGAAAGATGAAGCCATAAAGGAAAAGTTTAACATAGAGCTAAGTAATTGTTATACAGCACTCGGTGAAATAGACTTAGATATCAATGAAATGTGGGACTCACAGAGCAAAATACTAATGACAGCAGCAGAAGCAAGTGCCGGACTGAAGAAAATGGAAAAACGAGCTTGGATCTCAGACACCACATGGAAATACATCAAAGAAAGAAGAGAAGCGAAGAGAGTCATGACTAATGTAAAGACAGATCTTGGAAAGGTTCTGGCAAAAGCAACATACAAAGAATTAGACAACAAAGTGAAAAGTTCAGTAATAAGAGATACAAGAGCTAATATAAACAATTTGGCAGAGTAAGCAGAGACAGCTGCAATTACAGGAGACAGCAGAACTCTTTATACTGTACAAAAGATGCTGACAAACACCTATACATCCAGTGGAACACCAATTCTAGACAAATCTGGATTAATGCTAACAACAAGCGCAGACATAAAAGCCCGTTGGGCGGAACACTTCAAAGAAATTCTTAACCGTCCACTACCCCACAGTTTAATAGATTTTGAAGCTGAAACACCAGCAGCAGAATTAGATGTAAATTTAGATGACTTCACCTTGAGCTAAATAGAAACCACCTTAAAGCTTATGACCAATAACAAGGCTGCTGGACAGAACAAGTTAACAGCTGAGATCCTCAAGGCAATTGATAGCCATAATTTAATACACCTCCAAAAAATGTTCAACATCATTTGGAAAACAGAGAAGACGCCTCATAAATGGAAAAAAGGAATCATTGTTAAGATTCCAAAAAGGGCAATCTTAGAGATTGTAACAACTGGAGAGGCGAGACACTTTTGTCAGTTGCCTCAAAGTTATTCTGCAAAATCATCCTAAATAAAAAAACGTATTCAATAGATACAGTAATGCGTGAAGAACAGGCTGGGTTTAGAAAAGGGAGAAGCTGCCTTGAACACATTTTCACTCTACGACTTATATTGGAGGAACACATTGAAAAGCAAAAACCGTTTGTACTTAACTTCATCGACTTCAAAAAAGCATTTGATAGTATTCATAGAGATTCTTTGTGGAAAATTCTGAAGCAATATGGCTTACCATAAAAAAATCATAAATATTATCAAAGACATGTATGATGGATACACATGTGCAGATCGAACAGAGGAAGGACTGAGCGAATGTTTCCCAATAGAACCTGGGGTTAAACAAGGATGTATTTTATCGCCCTTGTTGTTATGGACTTCATAATGAAGAAATGCTGCACTGGTAATAAAGGCATCGAATGGATACAAGGAGACCATTTGGAGGACCTCGACTTTGCTGATGACATAGTTCTCATCAGCAGTCAGATAAAAACGATGCAGGAAAACACAAATGAACTATCATCAATAGCCAGCAAAATTGGGCTTGAGATCAATCAGGAAAAGACTAAAGTCATGAAAAGTTTAATTCCAACAGGCGGCAAAATATACATGGAAAACAAACCAGTAGAAGAGATCGATCACTTTATCTATCTTGGAAGTCACATTGATCGAGAAGGGGATACAAGCAAAGAAATTAGATTCAGAATAGCTAAAGCAGCAATGTCTTTTAGAAGCCTTGAAAAGTTGTGGAAATCAAAACTCATCAGCGCAAACACAAAACTTAGGCTATTCAAATCAAATGTACTATCAACCCTTACGTATGCGTGTGAAAGCTGGAAAACAACAAGAGATATAGAAACAAAGTTGAACGCATTCGAAAATAAATGTCTAAGGAAAATACTTGGTATAGCGTGGAACGAATTCAAAACAAACGAGGAAATTAGAGAAAACGCCAATCAACCACTAATATCTTCAGTAATAAAGAAAAGACGATGATCATATGTTGGACATGTGATGAGAAGAGATAATAACCGAATAGCAAAGCAAGCCCTCATATGGGAAACAACAGGTAAGAGAAAAATAGGAAGACCAAGAGAGACACTGAGAAGAACATTGATGAGAGAGACAAGAGCAGCAGGATTCGGCTCCCTCAATGAGATAGAGCTGCTTGCACGGAACAGACACAAATGGCGAGATTTGATAAAATATCATTAAAAGAAAACTGCTAGAACAAAAAGTTCAGATACGAGAAGATGTATCTTGGTCTACGCCCTATGGGCCGGCTACGGATCGAAAGGTCAATAGATCGATAGAGATAATTCAAAAGGGGGTGAGTACAAATATCCCTACTTTTACAGGGGAACCAGCCAAGTTTAAGAGGTGGATAGAGGAAGTCGAGAAGGACGCTCACTTAACAAAGACCTTTCAAGCAAGTTCAGGAAGTGTTTCAAACTTTATTAGAAGAAGGATAGAGCAAAAAGCTGATGAACCATGGGAGGACTGTAGACAAGAGTTAACCCAGAGATATTCTGAAAATGGAGACGCACAATGTGCCTTTGCCATGTTGAGAAAAATAAAGCAGGAAAGAGGCGAAACAGTACGCATATATGGAGACAGACTACAGAATTTAGCAGAACAAACATTCATGGGGTATAGTCTGGAATCAGAAACTGTTCGTGTTCAATTAACAGTAACATACAAAGATGGGCTGAGAGATGCAAAATAAAAAAATGCATATATTAAGGAAAATCCCACAAACTCTTGGTCAGGCAATAGACATGGCTATAACAGAGGAGAATCTGAGAATGAGATTTCAGATTGGAGAAACTAGAAATTTATCTCAGTATCAAGAAGATACCAATGATCGAATTGTGAGACCAATGGAGGTAGATCACGCTAGGTACCGTTGGACCAGAGGACAGAGAAGGGAAAGACAACCCCAAAGGGTTGAGGCTGTTGCAGATCATAGGAGATGTTATAATTGTGATAGGTTGGGCCATTTGGCGAGAGATTACAAGGAACCAAAGAGAGAGATTTCAGGCAACCAATGAATGTCGGACGAAGACCACTCGCTAGACCATGGTCGGAAAACTAATACCGCGCTCCTTGATCCGGACCACAAGGGGTGAACGGAAATTATATCGGTCTGGAATTGAAGAAGAAAACCGATTACGCGGGGGCCCCAGCTCTTGCATAATAAAAATAGATAGATATAGGTTTAGAGCTTTAATAGATACTGGCGCCTCTGAGAAAATGAGACAGACATTTTCAGTTGTGAGCAAGCTAAACAGAGCAATGATAATTGGGAGAGATTTCTTAGACAGGGAAGGAGTTAGAATCTATTTTAATCTTAGAAAGATTAGAGTAAGAAATGAGTGAGTCAGGATGGAATATGACTTGCATATAGCCAGCCTGGTTAGAGTAAATACAGAAATGGTAATAAAACCTAACACGGTCAATATTATACAGGCAAGAATAAAGGGGATGTTTCCATCCAGGAGAGGTTGTACACACATGTAACCTAAGGGATTCGATTATCTCAGATGAGCCTGGATTATCCATAATTGAAGGCATTGTTGATTTAGGAAAGAATAATGAATTTCCATTGATGGTTCTCAGCTACACGGGGAAAACGATAAAATTAAAGAAAGGATGTGTCGTTGCAGAGATCAACAAGTAAATCAAATCACATAATATAGACATGCTAGAAGGAAGTCCAGGACAAGAAAATGAGCACAACATGAATTGTTATCAAAGCCTACCCTACAAACATTTTACCAGGAGAGAACCATTCTGTGAACAATACAAGAGTAGCTACCGGAGAAAGAGCAACTATAAGAAACCCATTGTTCCCCATCTAGTTCACATTAACCAGAGGGAATTAAATGAACAGAGAAGAAAGGATTTATTTGCACAACTAATTACTGATAATGACCTGAAAGAAGTTGTAGAAAAATTAGTTATCAACAACCATGATGTGTTTGCACTGAATGATTTTGAACTAGGTCGGACAAAGACCACCCAAATGGATATTGATACTGGTGATGCACCACTAAAATATTCCAGGCCATATAGAACACCACTGAAGGATAGAGAAATAGTGGAAAAGGCAATAGAGGAAATGCTTGAGGCAGGAGTCATTGAAAGAACCAGGTCCGCTTGGTCTTCACCTATAGTGTTAGTGTCTAAGAAGGATGAAACTCATAGATTTTGCTGTGACTACCGGGCTCTCAATAAAATCACGAAAAATGTATCGTACCCCATGCCACTGATAGATGACATATTAGGGATGCTAAATGGAGCCAAATATTTTTCTAAATTAGATGCCTGATCTGGCTTCTGGAGTATAAGCATCACTGCAGGAGCCAAGGAACGCACAGCATTCAGTACACACATAAGTAGTTCTGCTTGGAACGTGATGCCATTTGGAAATAAAAACTCTCCAGCCATGAGCTTAATGAATGAAGTACTGGAAGGGATGCAAAAGTTTGCGTTAGCATATATGGATGATATCCTAGTGTATACTTCCGGCAGTATGGCAGATCATCTCAGACACATAGAGTTAGTTTTTGAAAGGTTGAGACAACACTCTGTCAAGCTCAAACTAAGCAAATATAAATTTCTGAAAACAGAAACAAAATACTTAGGATTTGTGATTTGCGATGGTATCAAACCAGATATAGACAAAGTTAAGGCAATTAGGAATATGGCAAACCCTACAAAGGTTAGAGAAATGCAAAGCTTCATAGGCATGATTGGTTACTATACGAGGTTTGCACCAAACTTCTCTGCCATAGTAGAACCTTTAGTGTCACTAACCAGAAAGTATGCACGATTCAGGGGGACGGAGGAATGTCAAAAAGCATTTGATAATTTGAAGAAAGCAATGACTACCGTACCACTCCTAGCACACCCAGATGTAGATCAAGAATTGATCTTGTATACCGATGCGTCAGATCAGGCCATCGGTGCATGGTTCAGCCGAGTGAGAGAGGGGACGAAATTATACCTGGAATTAGGAATGAAAAAAGCCAATATATTTTTTATCACACTAGCTCAGTAAGTCACAGAGAAACTGGTCTACAGTAGAAAAAGAGGCATACGCCCTCCATTACGCATTACAAAAACTAGATTTCTATTTACACAATGCCAAGTTTACTATTAGGACCGACCACAAACCACTGAAGTCCATGTTGGAGTCACCAGTACACAATAGAAATATCCAGACATGGGAACTAAATCTACAAGGATATAATACACATATAGAATATATCCCTGGGACAGAAAATACCTGTGCAGAATTCCATATGAGGATAAAGAAGAAAAAAAAACGATTAAGGGGAGCCGGAAAAAGATGACAAAAATTTCCAAAATTTATGTTATAAATACAAACAACCTAGAAGATCATTCCTCTGGTGCATAAAAAGAGGAAGATCACACAGGAATAATAAGCGAAAGTGACATAGATTTGGAAGAAGCAGTATCCAGAATGGATCAAGAAAAGGATCCAGAAATAAACAAAATTATACAAGATATCAGAGCACATAGAAATCGTAGGAAGTGGAGACACTTTAGAATAGATGAGGAAGATGGTACTCTCTGTTTCATTTCACATGAAGATACAAAACCACGTAGTAAAGTCTACGTGCCCAGGGATTATAAGAAAGAAGTGTTAGAAACGTATCATGAGAAGAATGGATACGTAGGAAGAGATAAGGTATTGGATGCAATTATGTTAAAATATTACTGGCCTGGGTTGTTCCATGATGTTTATGATCACGTCAAAAGATGTAGAACTTGCAAGCTTAGAAACATGCAGACAGTGAAGTGTCCATACCAAGAGATGGATAAACAGTATTTCCCAATGCAGAAAGTAAGCATCAATATAATAGGGCCATATCCAGAACGGCATCAGGCAATAAATACATAGTCCATTTCACAGATTGCTACAGCAGATTGCCTGAGAGCTTTCCGGTGGCCGACAAAACTAGTGCGACGGTGGTTGATATTCTATTAAATGAATTTATACCCAGATATAGTTGTCCGCAAGTGATTTAAACAGACAACGGAGGTGAATTTACTAGCAAGCAGTTTGAACAGACACTGAAAAGGCTAAATATTAAACACATCACCACATCAATCTATCACCCGCAGGCTAATGGCATCAATGAAAGACAGCACAGAACCCTAAATGATATTATAGCAAAATGCACCAATGGAACACAAGGAGACTGGGATGTGATTCTTAACCATGCATTAGCAGCAATTTGTGTCAATAAAAATGATAGCAACAAATTCACTCCGTACTTCTTGCTGTTTGGAAGAGAAGCGATGTTTTCCCTAGACAATTTATTGAAACCCAGAAGAAGGTACCATGATGACGAGCCACACGAAATAATTATGCAGGAGATGCACCGAGCACACAGAGAAGTTTGGGCCAACATTAAGAAGGTAGAAGAAAAACGTAATAAACGCTGTGGAATTGAAGAGACGCCAACTCATAAGGTGGGCGAGAAAGTGTTCTACAGAAAGCCACAGGTCACATCAAAACTAGAACCTAGGTGGAAAAGTGGATACACAGTTTTTAAGAAGAAAGGACCAGTTACCTATGAGATTAACATCAACTTAGTAACCAATATAAAAGAACACATGTACGTTATTTAAGATTAGACGATACCTTGTGGAGTGAACCTGAGGAAGGAACTGTTGCAGTCAGACCTAGATGCCAAGCCACATATGTCGTGCCAAGGGAATATAGACCATCATTGATACAAGAGGATCTAACGCCCAGAGCAGGAAGTGACTCTACAGTTACTCTGACAAATGTTAGAAAGGACATACAGAAAAATTTGATTCAGAAGACTCGAGTACACCAGAGTCAATACACAGTGAAATATCAGAAACTGATGGCCCATATAAAAACACCCGCCAAGCTTGTAAGAGAAAACTAGATAGAATCGCTGATATGGAGAAAAGAAGGCTGAGAAGAATAAGGGAACAATCCTCCAACGAAAGTGATATGCCATTACCAGAAAGAAGGCAACGCTTAGAGGATAGGGAAAACAGAAGATAAGGACAACTTAAGTTATAATGAAATGAAAGCAAAGACTCTATTGCATCATATAGTTACGAGACAGTGGAGGAATCATTGATAGAAGAAAATCAAATAAAGAAAAGACCATATGAATTTTTATCGGAAGAAGCTCCAAGTTGTAAGAAGATAGGTATAGAATAAGAGTAGACAAGAGAACTGATGGAAAAGAGTGATTGCCTCAGGGGAAATAAAGACTTGAGTAGTAGATCAAAAGTAGTAAATTACTAAATTGGATGGTAATCCAAGTTTACGAGAGATCAATTGTATGTAGTAAATGAGAAAGAAGAAGAAGGGAGAAACAAAGGTGATAACCTGTGTTTTGAGATGACCTAGAAGATATTAGGTTGTACTTGGAGAAATTTATGTGAAGAAAGAGAACCAAGGGAGATAACCTGTGTTTTGAGTTGACCTAAATGAAGTTAAGTTGTGAATAGAGTAATTATGTAACGAGAGTGGTAACTCGTGGAAAGTTATGTGAGAATCCCCTGAAGATGTTACATGAGAGTAATCATAAGAAGTTATATGAGAGTACGTATAAGAAATTGTATCAGATAAAGAGTTAATGAGAAGAAAATCATATATCTGTAGTCTAATGACTAGAGTTGTGCAAGAAATGTCAGAGGACCTTGTACACAGATGTATGGGTAATGTATGAGTAGAAACAAGAGGATTCATGAGAGAATGTATTGAGACTAATGTGTCGGTAGTCGAATGATTGTAAATAATTATTCAAATTTAAGTAATTGTGATGGCGTAACTAAGATGTCAGTTATTTCCTGGGGCTAATTGTTTTTTTTTTATTGTGATCTCCTGAGATGTGTGAGTTGTCCAATTATTGTTACATGTTTTTATGTGAATTGAGAGGATATTATACTCTGACATGCACGAAGACTTGTGTAAATTTGTTTACCTCTGTTTCATACATGTTCTAGACATCTGTCAAAAATGCATATTGCGATTATATTAGAGTTGTTGTATAATATATTGTTAAATTTTTTATTAATACTTTCAAAGTTCATGTTGTAATAGTACCATATATATAATGATGTTGTTGGTTACAGACTCAACATTTTTAAGTTATAGATACGTAAGAGCTATGAGATGAGCTGAGTGAAAAGTGCTTATGTCAGAATTCAGGTTCTCCTGAACAGACAAATTGTTGTGTATGGAATGAATGATTTTTGAAGCTATTTTTTAAACGGATTCGAGAGTTATTTTGTTATTGTCATGTATTGAGTTTGGACTTTGAAATTATTTGTGGAATGGGACTTTGATTTATTTTATATGTGAGTTATTTGATAAGTGTCATACAGGATTTATTTTATTTGCCTTATAGAATATTGTCTTTGATATATTGGATAAATGTCATACGTTAAGTATGTACTTTGACATACTCTGTGTATGTTTGATGCTACAGTTGATGTACAGCTGTCCTTTATTGACATATGAGTGACTATATTTTCAAATGACATTGACTGGTAGGGATGGAAGACTATACGGTTATATTTTTTTATTTTTTGAGTGATAAAATCTTGGCATATTTTCACACTAGAGAATAGGGGAAGGTATGTAACTGTGAATGATGACACATACATATTTAGATCATAATTAAGTGAGGACGAAACAGAACTAGACAAATTTAGCATAGGGATGACTAAGAGACAATGTTAAAGCGCCGTGACTGATCACAAGGTTGTAAAATGGAAACGACTTTAGCTGTCGATAAGGAATGTGGAACTCATAAACTAAAGGCTAGTCACGACCGCCGTGACTGACCACTGGTCGTAAACTTACCTTAGCTGTCGGTAAGGAATGTGGAACTCATAAACTAAAGGCTAGCACACAGTAGCAGATGGTTACGGAGGGTCACTTAGAATGACCTTAGCTGTCGGTAAGGAACGTAGAACTCATAAACTAAAGGCTAGTCACAGAGTGGCAGATGGTTAGGGAGTGTCACTTGAGTGTAGAGAGGAGTGGAGCAGTGTCAAATGTAATTTTTATCTGGAGAAAGAATAGTTGGCAGGAAAAAAAGTAAACTGTCAGTAAAAGGACAGGAGTATAAAAGTTAGAAGGAAGACTTGAGAGGGGCTTCCACTTTTAGACTTGGAATTAGGAACACACAGAGATAACCCGGCACTAGCGACCGATAGGAACTGAGATAGTCACAGAAGAACTTTAACTTAGAGAAGAGACTAGAACTAGAGATAGACATCGAGATAGCCATTGGAGAAAGTTAGGTTTCAAGATGGCGCGGTCATGTTTGCGTCAACGTTCACTGTTACGTATTTTGTGCCAGAAAGATGGTTAATTCTATCTTTCCAAAGCAGATCAGTGTATAGATAAAAAGTTCCACTGTTGGGAACTTCCCCGGTGAAGCGGAGTACATGCATGTGATCTGAAATCCTCTACAGTGTGCGTGATAGTGTGTTCTGTGTTGATTGCAATATACGTCATCGTTGGAATACCGGTCAATATGACGGTTAGGCGTCAGGAACTTTTAATTGCTGTGTCTGAAAAGTGTTCCTTGTTGCAGTTTCCTCATATTCCAAGTCCGGCTTGTTGCAGGAGCTACTGAGTTAAGTGCTCTGTGCACACCGTGAGCTGTGTGTTTCAGCCGTGTTGATAATGTTCCGATATTCCAATGGTTTACGTTGAATGATGATATCGTATGGCAGGTAACAGTTTTTTTTCACTTTCTGTGCAGTTTCGCCTTATGTCTTTTGGCGTGTGCTGGGACTGCTATGATGGGACTACAGCTGCCTTTCTTTGTTTTGGAGATGAGTTAGTAATTCGGATGATTCCACTGGCACGGGCGGTTGAGCAATTATGGATTTTAATTCGTTTTCAGTGATACCGGGGCCTTCCATATCTATAACTATAACTATATAACTATATAACGTTAGAAACAGAAGAAACAGACTATGAGAGTTAGAGAGAGAGACGGATAGAATATCTACTGTACGAATAGCTGAGGTACAACACCGACGGTAGTTAAAGTACTTCAGCGGCCAAGTCTGTTAACAGATCGAACAAGTATCTACAGAAACGCTAGGAAGGATAGCCTGATAGTATCTATATGTATATAGATAATAAATGATGACTTATTTATAACACACCAAGTTTGTTCATTCTTGAATGTGTGGTGTCGTGTCTTATACGAAGAACAATTAGAAAACGGCTATATAGGGACCAACAACGATAGATGTGATCTTAACTGACAGACGCAATCACATGGCGAGTTAGGGACCAACAACGCAGGAGGTCATCTTGACAAGAACACACTTCGCAGGGAATGGGTACACCTACTCGACATGTGTCATGTTGCCCCTTCTCGACATGTGTCATGTTGCCCCTCCTTGACATGTACCAAATTACACCTACTCGACATATACCATGTTAACAGCCTAACTTGCGTGTGTTGCCCTGAATGCGCGGGGGCTCATGTTAATTATATAGCCAACATGTTGGCTGGGTTTCATTTCGCAATAAGCCTTAGCAATCAATTCTCTATCAAATCTATTATCAATCATTGCATTTTCGTTTGATTTTGTTTTTATAAATATTTATGTTTAAGATGCCATAATATTTTTTTTTAAAATTAGTCTGTAACTATTTCGGCCGTATAAGAGTTGTAAATCTGTACCTCTTGGATAAATCAGGTATAATTATGCTCTCAGTTACAACAACGGTAGAACCAAACAAGAAAAAACTTTCAGCAAACCTCTTTACCTTAGAAAAGACACGCCCATGTAATAAATATATTCTCATTGTTTTATCATTTTCTTTACACAGATATCAACTTAAAACAAAATGATGGAAAATATCACAGAAATTTCAATAAACTGGACAGAAAAAAATTTGTATTACCTGCAGTGGTGTGGTGACAAAATCCAATTGAGGATGAACATTTATACAATATTAGGTCTGATCATCGCTGTGTTGGGGATTATAGGACAGATAATTGCGGTCATTGTTTTAGTTCAGCCATCAATGAGGAACTCGACGTCAATACTTTTAGTGGTCATGGCTGCCTTTGACATTCTGTTTCTGACGACCACAATTTTGTATATATCCAACAACATAGATAGTTTGAGACACGACTTTTACGTTTTGCTGATCTGTGTCAGTGGAATTGTATGCACCAGTCATACTGGCACTATTTACATGACTGTTCTAGTAACGATAGAAAGAGCCGTAGTCGTTTTGTTCCCTCTCCACGCTAAACATGTGTGTACAAAGACACGAGCTGGTATTGCTTCTGTGGGAGTTTTGATGTGGTCTCTGATTTACAGTATTCCTCAGTACATGGTATTTGGAATAGAACAAGACGATAGCAGCAATAAGTCTGAATACTCAATCTACACATCTGAATTTGCCCTCAGCCATTTCTACAACATTGTGTATCTGGTTCATATCAACAACGTCTTTCATTTCATTGTACCGGCTGGAGCAATTATCACACTGAATGTCGCAATAATTAAACGGCTGTACCCAGATTGAAGAAGTTCCATTCGTCTGGACAGTTCACGTGGGGATAGTCAGATACAACTAACGGCCATGATCATCGTTTTGACCACCATTTTCTGTGCGATTAAACTTGTAGATGTAATAGCGATTTCATTATGGAAGACGGGAATATTTAATGAGAATAATGGGGACTTGCCCCACTGTCCTCTCAGCGAACTTAATCTGTTTATTGTTGCTGAAGGAGGTAAGATCATCAACTCTGCCATTAACTTTATCATCTACAGCATCTTTGGACACAAATTTCGGCGTTGTCTCCGTGAACTCTGTTGCTCCAGACGTTGTTCACAAGCTCATCACCCACCTACAGAACTACCACCTAGTACTCGGACCACATTTTCGGTGTCTGCTCTATGTCACTACCAAAATATTCTTCAAGACCAACGTCGGCGGTATGTTTGTGAAGTGACATAGATATATGTATGTTATCTCATCTCATCTTATCTCAGACACATCAACTCGTCTCATCTTATTATGTTGTTCTCTCCTTTGTAAAACCTCCCTTATGCTAATGTTGCGGTGTCATCAACTGCTAGCAACATAAGATCATTCAAGAAATGTAGACAGCAATGAAGAATTAAAATCGTCTAGAAGAAACATTATACGTGGTAGGGAAATAAGTGGAAGATAAAGATGACGTCTTTTATTTTGAAAGTTGCATAGATCATTTAAGAGTTGGAAAACAACCAAAGGGACACAATAAATTAGATACAATCTAAAACAAATTTCTCATAAAATTACTTTGTTTACTATTAAACAAAACAAAAAATTAACGTGCCCCCGTCACGCTAAGTGGTGTATAGGAAATATGTTGTTAGTGGCCATAAATATTACAGACCTTCGACACATGATTTTTGGAATAGAAGTCAGAAAAATGACAAAGCATCCTACAATATTTAATAATAATAAAGATACACAAGCAAACACAGGTTGCCACACGTGGACAGGTAAGGAGAAGGTGAACCAAATAGACTCCGGGGCCATCCTGGAGGATATGAGCTGCCTCTACCATGAGGTACGACAATCCCTTACACACTCCTACCCCACTCGACCTACGTTGTTGTTTAGACCAGGAAACTCTAGGTCGTGCCTTGTTGAGCTCACCAATAGGTTTTCTATCTCGAGAAATAAAACGATGTGCCATTGTATGTCCCTGAAAGCTTGCACAACTTTTGTTATGACCAGTGAGTCCCATTCGTGAATGGCAGTCACGTCCACATAAAGGACATATGTATTTGGACAATGATGCTGACGTAGTATTTAGATGCATCTTCATCCTTGAGTCTTTTCCTTTCTTATCATTTCATTTGTCTCTTTTTGTGTCCCAGCGTTATTTCGTTCTCTACAAATGCAGGAAGATCTATCTGCCAGTGACAATTGACTTGGTTTACCCCTATCTTGATATCAACACTATAAGTAAGTTCACAAATTCGTGCCCACAGAGTTGATCAATTTATCTCTGAAACTGTTTGATGAATTTCTGTAATTCTTTTCATGACATCTTATTTTTTTAACCGACCTTAAGATTTTATAACATTTAAGTACAAAGGTAGTCTGAATTTTGCACAAATCGTTTTTTGTTATATAATTTTAGAAAAATATCAAACCGCGTGCTGTAAACTCGAGATGTTACTGTAAATTATGTTACTTTTCTAACAAACCTCTCAGCGGATTGCGTCTTACAAGTTACGGTTCAGTGAGCGGAGATTGTGCTAAGATTGTGTGGAGAGCACGTGAAATTTTCCTCAACAAATGTGGATATTGTACAATTCTAAAAATTAGGACAACCAAGAAGATTTCGGTTCACCAAGCCTTTAATGGGTACCGGATATTTTTTCTGGGAAAGTAATGCGCCATGGCCGTAATACCGACCACATTACCCCAAAAATCATGTGCTGTAGGTCTGTAAAATTTATGGTCACTAACACCCTATTCCCTATACACCACTTGGCGTGACGTAGGTAATGATACATATATTTTAATTTGCTTATTGTTTCTTTCTACATAGGTCCTCGTCTGGAAAATGTAGCTCTATAGGAAATCATATCATTGGGGAGTCGAGTTTTAAAACTTGACCTTTTCAAGTTCTTCAATGGACGTAACCATTAATGCTGATGATGGAGAACTACACAAAACCTGCAAAAACTGGATATATACTGGACATAAACTGGACACAAATTTAAACAATTCATTATTCGAATATTATTCGACTGTAGCAATAAAATTGATTTTAGATTCATCACTAATGGGATAAAAGCTATTGCTTTGTCTCCGTGAACTCTGTTGCTCCAGACGTTGTTCACAAGCTCATCACCCACCTACAGAACTACCACCTAGTACTCGGACCACATTTTCGGTGTCTGCTCTATGTCACTACCAAAATATTCTTCAAGACCAACGTCGGCGGTATGTTTGTGAAGTGACATAGATATATGTATGTTATCTCATCTCATCTTATCTCAGACACATCAACTCGTCTCATCTTATTATGTTGTTCTCTCCTTTGTAAAACCTCCCTTATGCTAATGTTGCGGTGTCATCAACTGCTAGCAACATAAGATCATTCAAGAAATGTAGACAGCAATGAAGAATTAAAATCGTCTAGAAGAAACATTATACGTGGTAGGGAAATAAGTGGAAGATAAAGATGGCGTCTTTTATTTTGAAAGTTGCATAGATCATTTAAGAGTTGGAAAACAACCAAAGGGACACAATAAATTAGATACAATCTAAAACAAATTTCTCATAAAATTACTTTGTTTACTATTAAACAAAACAAAAAATTAACGTGCCCCCGTCACGCTAAGTGGTGTATAGGGAATATGTTGTTAGTGGTCATAAATATTACAGACCTTCGACACATGATTTTTTGAATAGAATTCAGAAAAATGACAAAGCATCCTACAATATTTAATAATAATAAAGACACACAAGCAAACACAGGTTGCCACACGTGGACAGGTAAGGAGAAGGTGAACCAAATAGACTCCGGGGCCATCCTGGAGGATATGAGCTGCCTCTACCATGAGGTACGACAATCCCTTACACACTCCTACCCCACTCGACCTACGTTGTTGTTTAGACCAGGAAACTCTAGGTCGTGCCTTGTTGAGCTCACCAATAGGTTTTCTATCTCGAGAAATAAAACGATGTGCCATTGTATGTCCCTGAAAGCTTGCACAACTTTTGTTATGACCAGTGAGTCCCATTCGTGAATGGCAGTCACGTCCACATAAAGGACATATGTATTTGGACAATGATGCTGACGTAGTATTTAGATGCATCTTCATCCTTGAGTCTTTTCCTTTCTTATCATTTCATTTGTCTCTTTTTGTGTCCCAGCGTTATTTCGTTCTCTACAAATGCAGGAAGATCTATCTGCCAGTGACAATTGACTTGGTTTACCCCTATCTTGATATCAACACTATAAGTAAGTTCACAAATTCGTGCCCACAGAGTTGATCAATTTATCTCTGAAACTGTTTGATGAATTTCTGTAATTCTTTTCATGACATCTTATTTTTTTAACCGACCTTAAGATTTTATAACATTTAAGTACAAAGGTAGTCTGAATTTTGCACAAATCGTTTTTTGTTATATAATTTTAGAAAAATATCAAACCGCGTGCTGTAAACTCGAGATGTTACTGTAAATTATGTTACTTTTCTAACAAACCTCTCAGCGGATTGCGTCTTACAAGTTACGGTTCAGTGAGCGGAGATTGTGCTAAGATTGTGTGGAGAGCACGTGAAATTTTCCTCAACAAATGTGGACATTGTACAATTCTAAAAATTAGGACAACCAAGAAGACAATTTTATTTATATACCTGAAAGAAGCATATATTTTACCTAAATGCATGAAGGTAGGGAAAAAATTCAGACTCAAGGTCGGTTAAAAAATCAGATTTCATGAAAAAGAATTACAGAATTCATACAGAAATTAAACAGTTTCCGAGATAATTAATAAACTCTGTGGGCACGAATTTGTGAACGAACTCCTCGTTCTTGTGTTGTTATCAGCGCCGGTTTTACCATTAGTTCAATTTAGACGAACACATAGGAACATCAACATTACTTCTAAACATAGAAACGACAAAAGGTAGGGTTCGATCCCAACCAACGGCTTTCGGTTCACCAAGCCTTTAATGGGTACCGGATATTTTTTCTGGGAAAGTAATGCGCCATGGCCGTAATACCGACCACATTACCCCAAAAATCATGTGCTGTAGGTCTGTAAAATTTATGGTCACTAACACCCTATTCCCTATACACCACTTGGCGTGACGTAGGTAATGATACATATATTTTAATTTGCTTATTGTTTCTCTCTACATAGGTCCTCGTCTGGAAAATGTAGCTCTATAGGAAATCATATCATTGGGGAGTCGAGTTTTAAAACTTGACCTTTTCAAGTTCTTCAATGGACGTAACCATTAATGCTGATGATGGAGAACTACACAAAACCTGCAAAAACTGGATATATACTGGACATAAACTGGACACAAATTTAAACAATTCATTATTCGAATATTATTCGACTGTAGCAATAAAATTGATTTTAGATTCATCACTAATGGGATAAAAGCTATTGCTTTGTTTCGGATTACCGGGCTATTACCATAGGTTATTGTTTTGATGTTGTCATCAACTTCTGTCAGGTCGGATAATTTTACCTGTTACTGTTCGCAGTAAACAGTAGAACCTGTGGCTGCCCTGCTGCCTTGCAGGTATGCTCGGGAGAGTAAAAGGCTAAGGGAGTTTACCCTGAAGTAGAACAACCCCAACCCCACTGCCTTGTGGGTGAGACATTTTAGTCAAAGGCTAGCGTAGCCAACCTTAAACAAACCAACGGAAGACAACATAAAACGTCGTAATTTCTCTGTACAATCATGAATCGCTACAATAAAAGAAATCACGACAACAACGTTAAGGGGGATTCCAATGGAAAACCTTTGTTGGGTATGTGACATAATGTGATACAGGTGATACTCAATCATTATCAATCTACTGTATGCAAAATAAAGATAAAACAGACTCTAAAGATAAGTACTTGGAATGTGAGAACACTCATGCAGAAGGGTAAACTAGAAAACATCAAACAGGAAACGAAAAGAATGGGTTTACATTTACTGGGACTTTGCGAAATGAGATACACTGGATCAGGGGAGATATATTCTGATGAACATAAAATAATCTATTCTGGAGGTACTGAACACCAAAGAGGAGTAGGTATCATCTTGGATGCAGAAAGCGCAAGAACAGTGAAAGGATTTTATCTAATGTCTGAAAGAGTGCTTTTAGTGAAATTGAATGGAAAGTCAATAGATATAAATCTTATACAAGTTTATGCACCAACAGCAGACAGTCAAAAGTAAACAATTGATAAATTTTACGACGAGTTAAATAAGGCACTCCGTGAATGCAAAACACATGAAAACACCATAGTCCTATGGGATTTTATCGCAAAAGTAGGAAAGGAAAGAGTTGAGGAAGTAGTTGGTTATTATGGCTTAGGTGAGAGGAATGAAAGAGGTGAGAAACTTATTGACTGGGCAAGAACACACAACATGATGATAGGAAACACCTGGTTTAAGCAACATCCAAGACGTCTGTGGACATATAAAAGCCCAGGAGACAACACATGAAATCAGACTGATTACATAATGATAAACAAAAGATTTAGAAACAGTCTGGCGTGTTGTTGTTGTTGTTATGGATACAGCGACCTTTGAGCTGATGCCCTTCGACCCAATGCCATGTAGTAGTATCTGCAGGTATTTTTAAGTTCTGCTTTTGTTCCGTACAGAGTGTTCCATTTGGAGGGTCTTTGGGGAAATAGTGTTGTTCTGATGTCAGTGAGCTCTGGACATTGAAACAGGTGGTGTTCTACAGTTTCTTGTGGGTGATTACAGAGTGGACATACTGGGGTATGGTTTTGTTGTATTCTATTAATGTGGTTATTCAGCATAATATGTCCTGTTCTCAGTCTGAAGATGGTGGTTTGGTCTCTTCTTGTTAGGTTGTTGATGTTGTCTTGTGGGTGATTACAGAGTGGACATACTGGGCTATGGTTTTGTTGTATTCTATTAATGTGGTTATTTAGCATAACATGTCCTGTTCTCAGTCTGTAGATGGTGGTTTGGTCTCTTCTTGTTAGATTGTTGATGTTGTCTTGTGGATTTGGTCTTGCCATATATTTAAAAAGCTCTCTTCCAGTTTCCCCTAAGGCCCATCCATTCAGCCACTCCTCCCTACTGTTGGAGTTTATGACTTGTTTGGCTGTGTCTAGTGTGATAGATGTATGTATCTGTGTCTAGTGTGATGGATGTATGTATCTGTCTCTAGTGTGATGGATGTATGTATCTGTGTCTAGTGTGATGGATGTATGTATCTGTGTCTGTTTAGATCCTCTCTTAGCTAATGTATCCGCCTTATCATTTCCTGGTATGTTTGAGTGTCCCGGGATCCATTGCATTACCAATCTTATGTTATGTGTTTCAATGAGTTTGTCTGTATCTATGATAAGCTGTGTGAGTTCTGGTTTGTTCATGTTGTTTTCCAGTGCTTGCAGAGCCGATTTAGAATCCGTAAATATAACTGTGATCTGGTGACACCCATGTAGCTTTGTGTATTCTTTTATGTTGGAATATTGTTCCTCCTAGGCTCACTTGATTAAGGGCGCAGAAATTCACAAATATCTCTCCATTCTCGTTTATATATCCAAGTCCATGTTTTCCCATAATCTCTTCGAAGCCTCTGTTGTCTGATCCTACCTTAGCATTTAGGTCTCCCATCAAGATTATAATATCCTTGGCTCGTCTTGCATCCATCTGACATTGTAGCTGTTTATAAAAATCATCTTTAACTGAGTCATCTTTATCGTTGGTTGGTGCATAGCATTGTATAATGTGCAATTTTATTTTGTTTTTGGTTGTTCTAAATGTTGCTCTCACCAGTTTTGGTCCCACTGCCTCCCATTCTATTAGTGTCTTCTGTGCATTCTTTGATAGCATTATAGCTATCCCTTCGCTATGTTGTGCTCCTGGTTCCTGGTGTCCTGATGATAAAATCATCTCCCCTGTATTCAATTTTATTCTCTCCGCTCCCAGCCATCTTGTTTCACACATTTCCAGAATATCTATCTTGTAGTTGGTCATTTCTGCTGCTACTTGTGCGCTTTTCCCTGTTCGTTAAGGGTACGAACATTCCAGGTGCCAATTCTGGATGATTTCCTGGTAGACAAAGGGTGAGTCGGCAACCCGGACTCCTTATGGCTTTCTCCGGATTGCGTCATACGTCTCTTAGACAGAGAGCCCTTCTCTTTCCTGGTTGACGGATTAACTTTATCTTTCTTTGACTTGTTCATGTTTGTGAAGTTTTTTCGGCTTATTTTTTTACAGTATGGGATAGCCAGTCCCATGCCTAACCCTCCTTTCTGGCCATATTACGAACATGCCTGGTAGGGTACAGCGCCGCTATTCTTTACTCCCCTTTCGGGCCCCGGCAGCGCACGGGCGTGAAAATAACTCAAAACAACAGAAATGGGATCCAGTGGTCACTGACCAAACAACTTGATGATTTAGACTTTGCTGATGACATAGCTCTCCTATCACACAGCCACCAACAGATGCAAGATAAAATGAGTATATTAGATGAGAGATCACAACAGCTAGGACTAAAGATTAATAGAGATAAGACCAACATTATGAGAATTAATGCAGTTGGCAATAACGAAATAAAACTAGGAGAAATACCTCTACTAGACGTACAATCTTATATTTATCTGGGCAGTAATATAGATAAAGAGGGAGGAACAGAAAATGATACCAAAATAAGGATATCAAAAGCAAGAGGAGCTTTCATTGTACTGGGAAACATGGAAATCCAAAGAAATTAGGCTAAATACAAAAATAAAAATTTTCAACTCCAATGTTAAGTCGGTTCTATTATATGGCTGTGAAACATGGAGAATAACAAAATTGACAATCACGAAGGTACAGACTTTCATTAATGGATGCATGCGCAGAATAAAGGGATGGAAATGGCAGGACAAAGTCACTAACATAGAATTATGGAAATGTACCGGTCAAACACCAGTGGATAAAGAGATACAGCGAAGACGATGGCGATGAATAGGACACACGCTACGGAAGCCAACTGAGAGTATTACACAACAGGCCCTTTTTTGGAATCCCCAGGGGAAAATACAAAGAGGAAGACTAAGGAATTCTTGGAGAAGACAGATCGAAGCAGAGATGAAGATGATGGGGAAAACATGGAATGATCTTAAAAGAATTGCAAAAAACAGAACGACTTGGAAAGTGTTTGTTGAAGACCTATGCTCCACTGGGAGCTAAAAGGTAGAAGAGAGAAGAAATTTAACTGTGTTTGCTTTCTTTGATGGTGTGGTATCCAAAATCGTATTTAAATGATAAATTGCTGTTTCTATAGCTGTTATTTCTGCTTCATAATTGTTACAGACTTCACAACAAGGGCCACAAATTTCCTCTGCTATTCCATCTGGATCATCATCATCATGTACCATACCGGTTGGCGTAGGCGATATTGTCCCTCCACAATCTTCTATCTACAGTACATCGTATCGGTTCTGTTGTTGACTGCTTTCCATGCCATGACACCAAGCTATCCAGTATTTTCTCTCTTTGTCGTCCGCGATCTCTCTTTCCTTTTATTTTGTCAGTTGTAACCAAGTATTCCAACTTTCCTCTTCTCATGATGTGCCCGAAAAATGTTGATTGTTTTTTTCTGATGTTTTTTAGGAGCTGCCTTTTTGTGTTGGCCTCTTTGAGAACTTCCTCATTGGTCTTTTTAGCTGTCCATGGAACTTTCAACATTCTTCTGAGTAATCCCATCTCCAAGACGACACCAAAGAAGTGCATAGGGATTTACAGCACGCTCGGCAGGCAGAATAGTTTACGAAAACAGTGGTGCATACGTCGTAACCACGAGTAGCATGACAATGGAGGTGATGGCAGTGCCCAAGGCATTCAAATGGTTAAAGTCACAAGACTACACCCACGCATGTATACTGAGTGATTCGATGAGCATGATAAAAAAGTGGAGGCGGGCTCTGTACGCATGCAATGGGTAGATTCGTTGCAGAAATCAAAAATACGTAAGGTCACCTTTGTCTATGTCCCTGGACATGCGGGAGTACGGGGAAATGAAAGAGCGGACAGGTTGGCTAGCTGCGCTGTCGTTGAGGACGGGCAACCAATGAATCGGGCGGACATCATCAATGCCCTCCGAGATGTGGGAAGAGCACAGGACTTCGACAAACACAGATCCACGCCACTTCTTCGGATGATGGAAATGGGAGTTAAGTTGGGCACAGCCAGAAATGAGACACTTAGTGGCCGTGTAAGAAGACTTATCAACCAACATAGAACTGGAGTCGTCAGTCGCTGGACACTGAGGGAATTGCTGAGGAGGGGATCTGAGCACCTATGGACATGTCCGGAGTGCAATGATGATGACCCGCAAATAACTCAATAACACAATCCCATACTGTGGCCTCTAATTGTCTTTTAATTTGTTTGTCTAATGTCCATGATTCGCTTCCATAGGTCAGAATTGGTTCTATATAGCACCGATGAACTCTCTTTCTCAATTTTATTGACATAGATTTGTTGCATAAGATATTTTTCATTTTCTGAAATGCTATTTTGGCCTGAGCGATTCTACTTTTATTTCCGTGGTCCATCTTCCATCCGATGTTATTATTGTGCCCAAGTATTTGACGCGTTGCACTTGTTTCAAATTTGTCCTGTTTATTTTTATGCTGCATGATGGTGATGATTGTTTCATCGATATGGCCATTACTTCTGTTTTCTTACTATTCAGACTGAGACCTTTCTTGGTGCTTTCTTTTGCTATTATGTCTATCATTTTTTGTAGTTCCTTCTCTGTTTCTGCTCTTAAGACCGTGTCATTATCCATCTGGATAATGTATTAATATTCCACATCTAGCTTTTGAAATAGCATTAGTGGCTGCACCATCTGTGTATACATGTATCCAATCATCTGGATAAGTATCTATTGTTTTCCTTGCTGCTAGTGTTACTGATACTGGGTCTGCTTTTTTATCTGTTCTGTCACATATCTCTACATTTATTTCTGGGTTTTTATAATTCGTACTTGGTGGCATTTCTTTGATGACTCTTGATGTTTGTAGTCGTTTTTCAGGTAGATGGAATTTATCTTGTATATTTCTAAAATGTTGAAATACTGACATCTGCTTAATTCTTTGTTTTGGAGTCCATGTATCTACTAAATTTCTGTTTGGGTGGTCCTTCTCCATTCTTTTTTGTCTTCCATAGAGAACCATAGCGGCTTTGTTTCTCCTCAACTCTAAAGGTTCCACATTGCAGTGAATTTCGCAGGCTGCAACTGGAGTGGACCTCATTGCACCGCTGATGAGTCGTAATGCATTATTTTTTATCTTGTCCAGTGCCATGTTGGTTGTTTTGCTGCATGTCACTAGGAGCGAGCTACCATGGTCCAAAACGGTGCGAACATATCCCAGATAGAGATTTCTAAGTGCTTTTTCTGCTCCCCATAAGGTACTGGAAAGACTTTTCATTAGTTGAAATCTTTGTGTTGCCTTCTTAGTGAGTGTTTCTTCAAGTGTAGTTGTCGGTCTAGTTGTATTCCTAAATATGTAGGGCGTTCCTCTTTTTGAAGATTATTGTGTTGGAGATTGAGTTTGATGTTTGCCTTAGCTATTTTGTTATTTCTAGTAAATACTGTATGTACTTCCGGTGTGTGACTGTGCTGGCAGCACGACACAATTTTCGATGGGAGTCAAATTTAAGTTATAAGCGAATTTCAATGCCCGTAGAAAAAGAAATTCAAGCGTTCTTGTGCTTTTTCAAATGGATTTTTGTGTGTGATTTATGTTTCTTATAATTCGTGCGAATAAGTAGAATTACCATACATCAGTGTGCTATTACGATATAACGATCACGAACGAAAATGTCAAAAAGCGGGAAATCTACAACAACACAAAGAAAACAATCAGAACGTTTAATAGGCACTTGGGACATCTGCGGATAGGTGATACAAGTACAGAAATAGTTGAATTTATGAAGAAAAAAGAATATAAAAATCTTAAGATTATCTGACACAAGAAAGAGAGGTAAAATCACTAAAGAAATACACCAAAGCTACACACTCGTCACGAGCGGAATTAACAACATGGCGGAAGTAAATAAACACGGGGTCGGTTTCATCATTGAAAGAAATACTGCCAAAAACATTCTAGAAATAGATGAGATCTGGGACAGAATGATAAATATCAAATTAGCAGAACAAGGAGGAAATAGCACTTATATTCAAACATATGCTCCATGCAACGACACTAGAAATAGATGAGATCTGGGACAGAATGATAAGTATCAAATTAGCAGAACAAGGAGGAAATAGCACTTATATTCAAACATATGCTCCATGCAACGACACTAGAAATAGATGAGATCTGGGACAGAATGATAAGTATCAAAATAGCAGAACAAGGAGGAAATAGCACTTATATTCAAACATATGCTCCATGCAACGACACTAGAAATAGATGAGATCTGGGACAGAATGATAAGTATCAAATTAGCAGAACAAGGAGGAAATAGCACTTATATTCAAACATATGCTCCATGCAACGACACTAGAAATAGATGAGATCTGGGACAGAATGATAAGTATCAAATTAGCAGAACAAGGAGGAAATAGCACTTATATTCAAACATATGCTCCATGCAACGACACTAGAAATAGATGAGATCTGGGACAGAATTATTTATAAGTGCCAAATTAGCAGAACAAGGAGGAAATAGCACTTATATTCAAACATATGCTCCATGCAACGACACTAGAAATAGATGAGATCTGGGACAGAATGATAAGTATCAAATTAGCAGAACAAGGAGGAAATAGCACTTATATTCAAACATATGCTCCATGCAACGACACTAGAAATAGATGAGATCTGGGACAGAATGATAAGTATCAAATTAGCAGAACAAGGAGGAAATAGCACTTATATTCAAACATATGCTCCATGCAACGACACTAGAAATAGATGAGATACATCTTAGCAGGGAGGAAGAATTATAAGTAGTCAAATTAGCAGAAAAGGGAGGAAATAGCACTTATATTCAAACATATGCTCCATGCAACGACACTAGAAATAGATGAGATCTGGGACAGAATGATAAGTATCAAATTAGCAGAAAAGGAGGAAATAGCACTTATATTCAAACATATGCTCCATGCAACGACACTAGAAATAGATGAGATCTGGGACAGAATTATAAGTATCAAATTAGCAGGACAAGGAGGAAATAGCACTTATATTCAAACATATGCTCCATGCAACGACACTAGAAATAGATGAGATCTGGGACAGAATGATAAATATCAAATTAGCAGAAAAGGGAGGAAATAGCACTTATATTCAAACATATGCTCCATGCAACGACACTAGAAATAGATGAGATCTGGGACAGAATGATAAGTATCAAATTAGCAGAACAAGGAGGAAATAGCACTTATATTCAAACATATGCTCCATGCAACGACACTAGAAATAGATGAGATTTGGGACAGAATGATAAGTATCAAATTAGCAGAACAAGGAGGAAATAGCACTTATATTCAAACATATGCTCCATGCAACGACACTAGAAATAGATGAGATCTGGGACAGAATGATAAGTATCAAATTAGCAGAAAAGGGAGGAAATAGCACTTATATTCAAACATATGCTCCATGCAACGACACTAGAAATAGATGAGATCTGGGACAGAATGATAAGTATCAAATTAGCAGAACAAGGAGGAAATAGCACTTATATTCAAACATATGCTCCATGCAACGACACTAGAAATAGATTACATCTCGGAAAGAATTATAAGTATCAAATTAGCAGGAAAAGGAGGAAATAGCACTTATATTCAAACATATGCTCCATGCAACGACACTAGAAATAGATGACATCTGGGACAGAATTATAAGTATCAAATTAGCAGAACAAGGAGGAAATAGCACTTATATTCAAACATATGCTCCACGCAACGACACTAGAAATAGATTACATCTCGGAAAGAATTATAAGTGTCAAATTAGCAGAAAAGGGAGGAAATAGCACTTATATTCAAACATATGCTCCATGCAACGACACTAGAAATAGATGAGATCTGGGACAGAATTATAAGTGTCAAATTAGCAGAAAAGGGAGGAAATAGCACTTATATTCAAACATATGCTCCATGCAACGACACTAGAAATAGATGAGATCTGGGACAGAATTATTTATAAGTGCCAAATTAGCAGGACAAGGAGGAAATAGCACTTATATTCAAACATATGCTCCATGCAACGACACTAGAAATAGATGAGATCTGGGACAGAATGATAAGTATCAAATTAGCAGGACAAGGAGGAAATAGAACTTATATTCAAACATATGCTCCATGCAATGACACTAGAAATAGATGAGATCTGGGACAGAATTATAAGTGTCAAATTAGCAGGACAAGGAGGAAATAGCACTTATATTCAAACATATGCTCCATGCAACGACACTAGAAATAGATGAGATCTGGGACAGAATGATAAGTATCAAATTAGCAGAACAAGGAGGAAATAGCACTTATATTCAAACATATGCTCCATGCAACGACACTAGAAATAGATGAGATCTGGGACAGAATTATAAGTATCAAATTAGCAGGACAAGGAGGAAATAGCACTTATATTCAAACATATGCTCCATACAACGACACATATAGTGAGGACAGCAAACAAAGAATATTTTGATGAACTATCAGTCACAATAAATAAAGTCAAAGATGCAGAGAAATTGTTTGTACTAGGAGATTTCAGCGGTAGAGTAGGACAAAGGAGAACACCATGGGAATTATACCTAGGACGATTTAGTGACATTAAAACAGAGTGTAACAGTAACGGTGAACACCTACTAGATATTTGTGCAGAACATGATCTTTACATATCAAACACGTTTAATCAGCACAATCGTAACCAAATACTTACTTGATATAATGGAATGACACGGACAAGGCCTCCCAAATCGATTTTATTTTGACTAGAAGACATCAAAGGAGGGACATAACAGACTCAAGATCTATACCAAATGCAATATTAGATACAGACCATAAGCCTGTTTTACTATGGCAGAAACAATGGGTTAGGAAACTACAGATGACAAGACCTCAAGCACAAAGAATAGATCTAAAAGCAATAAAGAATGTAAACGTACAAAAAGAAATAGAAGAATCCGTAACCAACAAATACCAAACCCGAATACAACATACAAACATAGAAGAAGCATGGAAACAGTTTAAAGAAGGTCTAATAGAGTCAACACAAGAGAAATGTGGTCTGAAAAATATAGGAAAGAGCAGAAAGTAACTTACAAGATGGTGGAATGAAGTAGTTAAATCAGCAGTGAAACACAAGAAAGAAAAGTATAAAACGTGGCAGAAGACAAAAACAACAGAAGACTACAATCACTATAGACAAGCCAGAAATGATAGCAAAAAGATCCTGGAACAAACAAAAGCAGACTCATGGAAAGCATTTGGTGAAGAATTAGCAAACACATGTAGAGAAGAACCAAGAGAATTTTTCAAAAGTGTAAAAGCGATGAGAGTAAGAAATGATGATTATAACCCAACTACTATAATAAACAACAAGAATGGTAGACCAATCAGCAGCAGGAAAAACATAATAATCAGATGGAGAGAATATTTTAAGGAACTATTAAATCAGGGAAATACAAACGGAAATACAGAGTTTAAACATAGGCAGTATGATGAACAGGAACCGAATATACTTAAAGCAGAAGTAGAATGGGCATTGAAACAGAATAAAAAGAACAAAGCAGCTGGTATAGATGGAATAACAACAGAAATGCTACTAGCCTGTAAGGAAACAGCTATAGATTGGCTTACTATCATATTCAATATGGCTTGGGAAGAAAGAAAAGTCCCAGACGACTGGCAAAAAGCTATCATTGTCCCATTTTGGAAGAATAAGGGAACACCATATATATATATATATATATATATATATATATATATATATATATACATGTATATATACACCATAATATTTCCTATACGCCACTTGGCGTGACGGAGGCTCTTTACTTTTTTTTTTTTTTATAAGAGATTAAATAAGAAAAATATCCTCTACCGTCATGAAATGTGTTAGATGAAAGTTAGGAAACAGCATGAGAGACAAGGTCAGAAATGGAGACACGAGAAAAAAGTTAAGAATAATTAGAGTACATAAAGAAACTAGAGATACAATTGTTTGACCACGAGATTAGAAAAACAAAATCAAAACACAACACAACGAGCCTATAATAAACGTTACGAGAACAGACTCAAGGGCCGACCATGATAAAAATGGATATTTACGGAATATTAAAAACACCTAGGAAATATAACAGCAGATGAGGCCAACAGAAGAGCTAAAACCACAAATTATATCTCCCCTCGACGCGGAAAGGCAAATGAGGAAGTAAAGAAGAAGATGTAGAGAACACAGGGATAAAATGTACAATATATAAAAATGTTACCTGACGGGGATACAAAAAACATCCATAGAAAAAAATAAATGTTAATTGTCCAAATTTAAATAAAATTCGATACATTTTTAGGTCAAAACTTTGTTTAAAAGGTTTCCCTTGATTTCCTTTATTTCGTGTTTTGTGTTGCTTTTGCAGAATAAAATCTGGTGTTTGACGAATGTTAACAGAATGAGTTGATTGTGTTCCTTATCTGTATCTGTTTTAGGAATAATGACTTACTGTCATGTTTTGAACATATTTACACTTCTTGTTGACTGTAAACTATTTTCTATGACAGATACTCTACAGCAATTTGAAGAGATAGTAACATCACTCTTGGCTCCAACATCAGGCTGACGAACTTCCTTGTTATGTCAATGTTTCTATACGTTTACAAAACATTTACAGCAGAGATACTGAAGAAAATACAAACTATGTAGTTGAAATGTTGTCGTGATATTTTAGGCATCTCTTACTGAGGCCGTATCACGGATGAAAAGGTTTGCGAAAGTATTCAACGAGCATGAGTATATGTTGATCTTACGACTATTGCGAATAATTCTAAAAGCACAAATGAAATAATTTTGTCATATATCTCGGTAGTCTGGCCTAGCATAGACCAATCTGCGAGCAACTGTGAACGAAGAGAGGGAGAGGTAGGTAGAGAAAGAGATGGGAAGATGACATCAACGAAATGACAGACTTCGACTTTGCCGAGTCTCAAAGAGTGACGATAGAGAGAAGGTTGACAAAGTCTGTCAGTGGTGCTCTAACGACCCGCAGGGCTATGTTGGCATTACCCACTGTACCTTTGCTATGACAGACACAATACAAGACAAACGATAGCAAGACTGGCAGAGAAAGAGTTCAGAGATCAACATCAGTGAATGATTAACCCTTGAAACACCTCATAAAACAAACCTTATTAACCCTGGATAGGTGGAGAACATTATCAATACACATCAGAAGTAATCCAAGACCGGCAAGGTATCAGAACTAATGTAATTATTTAATAAAAGTTGATTAGTTTTCTTGCTCTGACTAGATAGTGTCCATTGCCTCCTATATACTCAATGGATTGTTAAATATAAAAATGTAGGAGAGATTACTAATGCACTAATAGGTAAGTCGGGAGTCGCGATAGTTCAGGCGTTAGTGAACTGGACTACTGAGGACCAGAGGTCGGGTTCAATCCTGATCGACAGCTTCCGGGTTCACCCAACCTTGAATGGGTACCAGATTTTTTCTGGAAAAGAAAAGAGGCACGGGCGTAATACTGACCACATTACCCTAAAATCATGTGCCGAAGGTCTATATAATGTATGGTCACTAACACCATATTCCCTATACGCCACGTGGCGTGACGGGGCTCTTTACTTTTTTGTACTTGTTCAATATGTTATTTATTTAAAATGTTTGGCTTGCTTGCTTACGTTCGCCCGATGACTAAAGTATTCTAGAGTATTCGTAGACTGTAGAATTCCTCTTCGTCATCCGCCCTTAAAAGGACGTTAAGTGGACGTATCTGCGTTGTGTTTTGGTTTGCAGTATAACTGTTATATTTCTGCCTTTCGGCCCAAACATCCGACTTCAGCACATTTTTGATTACCGGGTTGTCTTCCCTCTTCCATCCCTGCTCGCTTTGGGCCAGACTAGACAGGTTAGTCTGTTACTGGAGGCACCACAGAGAGGTGGAGCAGGGTCTGGATGGTTTTGGTTCACCGATCCTGGCGCAAGCCATCAGCGGTGGGTCGCTGACAACTTCCAGCTCTGGTGCTGGGCCGTCCAACCGATTCTCATGCGCAATTAATTCTTAGGTCTTCTATGTCTTCTATGTTTTATATTCTGCAAAACAGATCCTTCTGCTTATCCTTGATTAATGTGTTTGTTCTGACTGCGTTTAGTGCACAAAAGGAAATTAGGGAGAATAATCGTGAACTTAACGATTCACTCTGTCGGTGAACAAAAGACACAAAAGAGAGATACAGACAGAGCGAATAGTGTGCTGGGAGATCAGATGAATTTCTTATAACACTGACTGTAGTGGTCGTTGTGACTGTACATATTGGCTGTAGTGTTCTACTTGTGTGTAACTAATTTAGGGAGTATTAGAGATGACTGCTAGGATTCTGTTAAGAAATTAAGGATTTTTCTACAAACGTTTCTTTATACCTTTAAAACCCATTCTGTTAAGTGTTCCTCATAAACAGGTTGTTACGTGTCTCCGTGTTATCTTTATAGTGTTGGGCTGTGTGATGTGGCCAGTTGCATAGGCTTTTTTATCTATTCCAATTAGCATCAATAGGAAGGTGTGAGATTGAGCTCCCTGTGTGGGACTAGAACTGTTGTGTGAGATTGGGCTCGTTGTGTGTGACTAGAACTGTTGTGTGAGATTGGGCTCTCTGTGTGGGACTAGAAATGTTGTGTGAGATTGGGCTCGTTGTGTGGAACTAGAACTGTTGTATGTGATTGGGTTCGTTGTGTGGGACTAGAACTGTTATGTGAGATTGAGTTCATTGTGTGGGACTAGAAATGTTGTGTGCGATTGGACTCGTTGTGTGGAACTAGAACTGTTGTGTGTGATTGGGCTCGTTGTGTGGGACTAGAACTGTTGTGTGATATTGAGCTCATTGTGTGGGACTAGAACTCTTGTGTGCAATTGGGCTTCCTGTTTGGAACTAGAACTTTTGTGTGGTAATAGAACTGTTGTGTGAGATTGGACTCGTTGTGTGGAACTAAAGCTGTCGTGTGGAATTAGAACTGTTGTGTGAGATTGGACTCCTTGTGTGGAACTAGAACTGTTGTGTGAGATTGGACTCGTTGTGTTGAACTAGAACTGTTGTGTGAGATTGGACTCGTTGTGTTGAACTAGAACTGTTGTGTGAGATTGGACTCGTTGTGTTGAACTAGAACTGTTGTGTGAGATTGGACTCGTTGTGTGGAACTAGAACCGTTGTGTGAGAATGGGCTCTTTGTTTGGAAGTAAAATTGTTTTGTAACCTTTGGCTCTTTGTTTGGTACTACATCTTTTATGTGAGATTGGGCTCGTTGTTTGGAACTAAAACTGTTGTGTGAGATTGGGCTCGTTGTGTGGGACTAGAACTGTTGTATAAGATTGGGCTCGTTGTGTGGGACTGGAATTCTTGTGTGAGATTGTGCTCGTTGTGTGGGACTAGAACTTCTGCGTGAGAGATTGAGCTCGCTGTGTGGGACTAGAATACTTGTGTGAGATTAGGCTCGTTGTGTGGGACTGGAATTCTTGTGTGAGATTGGGCTCGATGTGTGCGACTGGAATTCTTGTGCGAGATTGTGCTCGTTGTGTGGAACTGGAATTCTTGTGTGAGATTGTGCTCGTTGTGTGGGACTAGAATTCATGGGTGAGATTGTGCTCGTTGTGTGGGACTATAATTCTTGTGTGAGATTGTGCTCGTTGTGTGGAACTGAAATTCTTGTGTCAGATTGAGCTCGTTGTGTGGGACTAGAATTCTTGTGTCAGATTGTGCTCGTTGTGTGGGACTGGACTTCTTGTGTGAGGTCGGTCTCATTGTGTGGGACTAGTATTCTTGTGTGAGATTGCGCTCCTTATTTGGAACTAGAAATTTTGTGTGAGATAGGGCTCGTTGTGTGGAACTAGAACTGTTGTGTGAGATTGGACTTGTTGTGTGGAATTAGAACTGTTGTGTGAGATTGGACTTCAGAGGATTAGCAAGGAGACGTTAAGTCTACCCAACTCAGTCGCTGAGTCGTAATCAACTTGAAGATTACCAGTGAAATGCGTACAGGTGGTCAGCCTAAAGCCAGACAGATATTTGCTCTGGTCGACAAAGTTGCGTAACGCAACGACACGACCGCTGGTTTCTAGACACCTGCTGACTGGGATGGCTAGTCCAGCCCTGTAACATTCAGAGTTAAGCCGAAAAAGGGCGTAATCAAAAGACCAGGTTATCTTCACGTTCAGCAGTGAGTAACGCTTTGAGTCTCTGATTTGGAGATCAAAGAATCGCCGCGAGTTTTAGTTGTTAGGGGACGGACTTAGGAAGATTGACAGGTTCGACAGGACTTCTAAAGCAATAAGACTTTGGAGATAATTAAAAAGGCGGAGCTAGAGAGATAGGGAGGGTGGACAGAGTAAGGATAGACACGTATAGAGGAGATTCCGAGAATGCTTTGGCGAGGAGCAGTAGCTAGATGAACACTCAGAAGCCAGGGCTTGACTGAAACGGACGGTCGGCCAGACTCAGAGACATTCAGCCACAGTCGGCCAGACTCAGTGAGACTTTACTGAACTTGAAACAAGAACACGACAAGAACTTAAGTTGGACTTATACAATTGAAATAATTCGTTTAGAGGATTGGTGATACGTATTGGACTAAGAAGATGTATAATAGTTGAAGGAAGTCCAACTGTGTAACTATGAGTCGAGTCAAGATACTAGTTCCTCAGAACTATCAGATGTGAGATAGAGACATGCAGATATTAACAAAGAACACTATACGGTCAACAAAGTTACTGACGGACAAATAATTTACTTGACAATTCATCATCGCCGATAGGCTATGTCAAGTAATAACGACATTTTGTAAGACCACATGAAGTCACTAATAAAGACTGTGTTTATACTTGTTCTAGAAGGATGATGAGTTATATGTATGTGTCAATGAAAGAACAAGTAGTAAGTTAGAAGGAAGTTGAAGAATCCCTGCAACATTTGGAACTGGAAATTTTTGTGTGAGATTAGACTCCTTGTGTGGAATTAGAACTGGTGTTTGAGATTGGACTCGTTGTGTGGAACTAGAACTGTTGTGTGAGATTGAACTCGTTGTGTGGACCTAGAACTGTTGTGTGTGATTGGGCTCGTTGTGTGGGACTAGAACTGTTGTGTGAGATTGAGCTCATTGTGTGGGACTAGAACTGTTGTGTGCGATTGGGCTTCTTGTTTGGAACTAGAACTTTTGTGTGGTAATAGAACTGTTGTGTGAGATTGGATTCGTTATTTGGAACTAAAGCTGTTGTGTGGAATTAGAACTAGATTGGACTCGTTGTGTGGAACTAGGTATGTTGTGTTAGAATGGACTCGTTGTGTGGAACTAGAACTGTTGTGTGTGATTGGGCTCGTTGTGTGGGACTGGAATTCTTGTGTGAGATTGTGCTCATTATGTGGGACTAGAATTCTAGTGTTAGATTGTGCTCGTTGTGTGGGACTATAACTGCTGCGTGAGAGATTGAGCTCGGTGTGTGGGACTAGAATTCTTGTGTGAGATTGTGCTCGTTGTGTAGGACTAGAACTGCTGCTTGAGAGGTTGAGCTCGCTGTGTGGGACTAGAATACTTGTGTGAGATTATTCTCGTTGTGTGGGACTGGAATTCTTGTGTGAGATTTGGCTCGTTGCATGGGACTGGAATTCTTGTGTGAGATTGTGCACGTGTGTGCAACTGGAATTCTTGTGTGAGATTGTGCTCGTTGTGTGGGACTACAATTCTTGTGTGAGATTGTGCTCGTTGTGTGGAACTGGAATTCTTGTGTCAGATTGGGCTCGTTGTGTGGGACTAGAATTCTTTTGTGAGATCGTGCTCATTGTGTGGGACTAGTATTCTTCTGTGAGATTGTGATCGTTATGTGGAACTAGAAATATTGTGTGAGATAGGGTTCGTTGTGTGGAAATACAACTGTTGTGTGAGATTGGACTCCTTGTGTGGAACTACAACTGTTGTGTGAGATTGGACTCCTTGTGTGGAACTAGAACTGTTGTGTGAGAATGGGCTCGTTGTTTGGAACTAGAACTGTTTTGTTACCTTGGGCTCTTTGTTTGGTACTACATCTTTTTTGTGAGCTTGGGCTCGTTGTGTGGAACTAGAACTGTTGTGTGAGATCGGGCTCATTGTGTGGGACTAGAACTGTTGTGTGAGATTGGGCTCGTTGTGTGGAACAAGAACTGTTGTGTGGAACTAGAACTGTTGTTGGAGATTGGACTCGTTATGTGTAACTAGAACTGTTGTGTGAGATTGGACTCGTTGTGTGGTACTAGAACTATTGTGTGGAACTAGAACTGTTGTGTGGAACTAGAACTGTTGTGTGGAACTAGAACTGTTGTGTGGTTCTAGAACTATTCTGTGAGATTTGGCTTGTTGTGTGGAACTAGAACTGCTGTGTGGGATTAGAGCTTCTGTGTGGGACTAGAACTGCTGTGTGAGATTATGCTCGTTGTGTGGGACTGGAACCGTTGTGTGAGATTGCAAATCAATTCAGAGGAAGAGGTTTGTTTACAGCACTCGGAAACAATGACAAATAATCAGCAACAGAAAAGAAACAAAGAACAATATATGGTCCGAAGCAGGATCAAACCCGAACTCCTTGGTACATCGCCTTGCCACGAAAAGTCAAACATTATGGTACACTGCCAATAAGGCTAACAAAGTTAGCCAAGTCTTTTTAGCCTATGGGTCTATGGGTTAAGGCAAAGAAATGCAAATGAATGCATATTGGCTTTTCGTGGCAAGGTGCTGTGCCAAGGAGTGCGGGTTCGATCCTGTTGTGAGTACATGCATGTGAGCTGAAGAGTTACGTTTTGATATAGGAAATTCATCGATTTTCATCTGTGCTGCATCGTGATGTATATTAACTTTTACTTGCAGTATAAAAAAGTAAAAGTAAAGAGCCCCGTCACGCCAAGTGTCATATAGGGATTGTAGCGTTAATGATTATAATTTTTATAGACCTTAGGCACATGATTTTTAGGCTAATGTGGTCGGTATTAATTAAAAAATTCCGGTACCCATTTAAGGCTGGGTGAACCCGACGTCTTGTCCTTTGTAGTCTAGCTCACTAACCACTGAGCTATCGCGGCTCCCATTTGCTCACAGAAAACCCTAAATATGAAGAAACGCGACGATAAAATAGTACATTAACACTATACTCACTACATGTCACACTAGAGGCGCTAGAAGTGCTATTTGACATGTGAGAGACTATGCTTGACAGATGTAACATAGAGTAGGGGTAGATGTCCTTTTGCATAAGATGTTTGTCTGTGGCATGGTTTTGTGTTGTATGAGATGGGCCAGCTGTCCTAATGAAATTACTATCACAAGCACACGCGTGAGGCTATGACAGATGCAATCACATGGCTAGTTAGGGACCAACAACGCAAAAGGTCATCTTGATAAGAACACATTTCGCAGCGAATGGGTACACCTACTCGACATGTGTCATGTTGCACCTTCTCAACATGTACCAAATTACACCTACTCGATATATACCAAGTTAACAGCCTAACTTGCATGTGTTGCCCTGAATACGCGGGGGCTCATGTTAATTATATAGCCAACATGTTGGCTGGGTCTGCCATTACGCAATAAGCCTTAGCAATCAACGTGTATGCCATTGCGAAATAAAAACATTTCATCTGTAGTTATCTGATGAGTAAGAGCTCCATCATGGTGTAGCGAACAGCTATTATCATCTGGCTTGTTGCAGGGGCTACTGAGTTAAGTGTTCTGTGCACACCGTGAGCTGTGCGTTACATCTATTTTGATCGTGTTTCGATATTCCGATTGTTTACGATGAGTGATGATATCGTATGATGGAGAACAGAAGGCTGTGTTTACTTTCTGTGTGGTTTCGCCTTGTGTCTTTTGGCGTATACTGAGACTGCTATGATGGGGACTTCAGCTACCTTTCTTTGTTTGGAAGATTAGATAGTAATTCGGATGATTCCACTGACACAGGCGGTTGAGCAATTATGGAATTTAATTCGTTTGCAGTGAAACTGGAGTCTTTCCTAACCATAACAACTATTATCAATCTTTGCATTTTCGATTGATTTTGTTTTTATAAATATTTATGTTTAAGATGCCATAATATTTTTTTTTAAAATTAGTCTGTAACTATTTCTGCCGTATAAGAGTTGTAAATCTGTACCTCTTGGATAAATCAGGTATAATTATGCTCTCAGTTACCACAACGGTAGTACCAAACAAGAAAAAACTTTCAGCAAACCTCTTTACCTTAGAAAAGACACGCCCATGTAATAATTATATTCTCATTGTTTAATAATTTTCTTTACACAGATATCAACTTAAAACAAAATGATTGAAATTTTCACAGAATTTTTGATAAACGGGACAGAAGTTTGCATAAACGTGACATCAGATTTGATAAACGTGACATCAGATTTGATAAACGTGACAAAAGTTTGTATGAACGAGATAGTAAATGTGTCTTACTCGCACAAGTGTGATGACCAAATCG
The DNA here is from genome assembly GCA_032433765.1 of Megaustenia siamemsis. Lineage (NCBI taxonomy): Eukaryota > Metazoa > Mollusca > Gastropoda > Stylommatophora > Ariophantidae > Megaustenia > Megaustenia siamemsis. The sequence continues at coordinate 13,463,688 of JAVIAB010000106.1, read as the reverse complement.
AATTGAGGATCAACATTTATACAATATTAGGACTGATCATCGCTATTTTGGGGATTATAGGACAGATAATTGCAGTCATTGTTTTAGTTCAGCCATCAATGAGGAACTCGACGTCAATACTTTTAGTGGTCATGGCTGCCTTTGACATTCTGTTTCTGACGACCACAATTTTGTTTATATCCAACATCATAGATAGTTTGGGACAGGACTTTCACGTTTTTCTGATCTGTGTCAGTGGAATTGTATACACCAGTCATACTGGCACTATTTACATGACTGTTCTAGTAACGATAGAAAGAGCCGTAGTCGTTTTGTTCCCTCTCCACGCTAAACGTGTGTGTACAAAGACACGAGCTGGTATTGCTTCTGTGGGAGTTTTGATGTGGTCTCTGATTTACAGTATTCCTCAGTACATGGTATTCGAAATAAAACAAGACGCAAGCAGCAATCAGTCTGAATACGCAATCTACATGTCTAAATTTGCCCTCAGCCATTTCTACAACATTGTGTATCTGGTTCATATCAACAACGTCTTTCATTTCATTGTACCGGCTGGAGCAATTATCACATTGAATGTCGCAATAATTAAACGGCTGTACCCAGATCGAAGAAGTTCCACTCGTCTGGACAGTTCGCGTGGGGATAGTCAGATACAACTAACGGCCATGATCATCGTTTTGACCACCATTTTCTGTGCGATTAAACTTGTAGATGTACTAGCGATTTCATTAAGTCAGACGGGAATATTTAATGAGAATAATGGGGACTTGTCCCCCTGTCTTCTCAGCGAACTTAATCTGTTAATTGTTGCTGCAGAAGGCAAGATCATCAACTCTGCCATTAACTTTATCATCTACAGCATCTTTGGACACAAATTTCGGCGTTGTCTCCGTGAACTCTGTTGCTCCAGACGTTGTTCACAAGCTCATCACCCACCTACAGAACTACCACCTAGTACTCGGACCACATTATCCGTGTCTGCTTTATGTCACTTCCAAAATATTCTTCAAGACCAACGTCGGAGGTATGTTTGTAAAGTGACATAGATATATGTATGTTATCTCATCTCATCTTATCTCAGACACATCAACTGGTCTCATCTTAATATGTTATTCTCTCCTATTTAATATCTCCCTTATGCTAATGTTGCGGTGTCATCAACTGCTAGCAACATAAGACTTGAGATCATTCAAGAAATGTAGACAGCAATGAAGAATTAAAATCGTCTAGAAGAAACATTATACGTGGTAGGGAAATAAGTGGAAGATAAAGATGACGTCTTTTATTTTGAAAGTTGCATAGATCATTTAAGAGTTGGAGAACAACCAAAGAAACAAAATAAATTAGATACAATCTAAAACAAATGTCTCACAATATTACTTTGTTTACTATTAAAAAAAAAATTAACGTGCACCCGTCACGCTAAGTGGCGTATAGGAAATATGTTGTTAGTGGCCATAAATATTACAGACCTTCGACACATTATTTTTGGGGTAATGTGGTCGGTATTACGCCTTAACTTTCCAAGAAAAAAATCCGGTATCCATTAAAGGCTGGGTGAACCCGGAAGCCGTCGGTTGGAATCGATCTTTACCTTTGTCCTTTGTAGTCCAGTTCATTAACCACTGAGCTATCGCGGCTCCCTTTTGTTTACTATAGAATGATTTAATGACTATAGAAGTCAGAAAAATGACAAAGCATCGTACAATATTTAATAATAATAAAGATACACAAGCAAATACGGGTTGCCACACGTGGACTGGTAAGGAGAAGGTGAACCAAATAGGCTCCAGGGCCATAATGGAGGATATGGGCTGCCTCTAACATGAGGTACGACCCTCCCTTACACACTCCTACCCCACTCGACCTACGTTGTTGTTTAGACCAGGAAACTCTAGTCGTGCCTTGTTTTCTCACCAATAGATTTCCTATCTCGAGAAATAAAACGATGTGCCATTGTATGTCCCTGAAAGCTTGCACAACGTTTGTTATGACCAGCGAGTCCCACTCGTGAATGGCAGTCACGTCTACATAAAGGACTTATGTATTTGTATAATGAGGCTGACGTAGTATTTATATGCATCTTCATTCTTGAGTCTTTTCCTTTCTTATCACTTCATTTGTCTCTTTTTTGTCTCCGAGCGTTATTTCGTTCTCTACAAATGCAGGAAGATCTATCTGCCAGTGACAATTGGCTTGGTTTACCCCTATCTTGATATCAACACTATAAGTAAGTTCACAAATTCGTGCCCACAGATCAATTATCTCGGAAACTGTTTGATGAATTTCTGTAATTCTTTTCATGACATCTTATTTTTTTAATTGACCTTAAGATTTTATAACATTTAAGTACAAAGGAAGTCTGAATTTTGCACAAATCGTTTTTTGTTATATAATTTTAGGAAAATATCAAACCGGGTGCTCGAAACATGAGATTTTACTGTAAATTATGTTAATTTTCTAACAAACTTCTCAGTGGATTGAGTCTGACAAGTTACGGTTCAGTGAGCGGAGATTGTGCTAAGATTGTGTGGAGAGCACGTGAAATTTGCCTCAACAAATGTGGATATTGTAAAATCCTAAAAATTAGGACAACCAAGAAAATCATATTTTTATATACCTCAAAAAAGCAAAATTCTTTCCTAAAAGCATGAAGATAGGGAACAATTTCAGACTTTAGGTCGGTTAAAAAATCAGATTTCATGAAAAAGAATTCCAGAAATTCATCAAACAGTTTCCGAGATAATTAACTATGTAGGCACGAATTTATGAACGTACTCCACGTTCTTGTGTTGTGCACAAGATCGGCGCCGGTTTTAGCATTAGCTCAATTTAGACGATCTCCTAGGACCACCAGCATTACTTCTAAACATAGAAAAGAAAGATCATTACATTATTTTAGATTTTCATATTTTGAAAATACAATACTGTTTAATTTATGTCGAATGAACATTATAAATAATTACGTGTAGCTGTGCTGTCGTTGAAGACGGTCCACCAATGGATCAGGCGGAGTTAATAATGCTCGCGAAATGCGGGAAGGGCACGTGACTTCGATGACCATGAGCCCAGATCTCTCCTTCCGATGAAAGAAATGGGAATAACGATGGGTTTATCCAGAAACGACAAGAGCTAGGGTTCGATCCCAACCAACGGCTTTCGGTTCACCCAGCCTTTAATGGGTACCGGATATTTTTCTGGGAAAGTAAAGTGGCACGGGCGTATACCGACCACACTACCCCAAAAATCATGTGCTATAGGTCTGTACAATTTATGGTCACTAACAGCCTATTCCCTAAACGCCACTTGGCGTGGCGGGGGTACTTTAATTTTTTTACTGTACCAACTTGTTCAGCAGACACTAACTACAACATTAGCGTGGCTTCACACTAGGGTAGGCTTACACATAATTTGTACAATAATAAAGGAAATGCATTGTAAACATTAATTTCTCTCGTATTTTTATATCACGTTGTAATGATACATATATTTTAATTTGCTTATTGTTTCTTTCTACATAGGTCCTCTTCTGGAAAATGTAGCTCTATAGGAAATCATATCATCGGGGAGTCGAGTTTTAAAACTTGACCTTTTCAAGTTCTTCAATGGACGTAACCATTAATGCTGATGATGGAGAACTACACAAAACCTGCAAAAACTGGATATATACTGGACATAAACTGGACACAAATTTAAACAATTCATTATTCGAATATTATTCGACTGTAGCAATACAATTGATTTTAGATTCATCACTAATGGGATAAAAGCTATTGCTTTGTTTGGGATTACTATTAATATAGGTTATTGTTTTGATGTTGTCATCAACAACTTCTGTCAGGTCGGATAATTTTACCTGCTACTGTTCGCAGTAAACAGTAGAACCTGTGGCTACCCTGCTGCCTTGCAGGTATGCTCGGGAGAGTAAAAGGCTAAGGGAGGGTACCCTTAAAGTAAAACAATCACACTGCCTTGTTGGTGAGATTTTTTAGTCAAAGGCTAGCGGAGCCAACCTTAATCAAACCAACGGGAGACAACTTAAAACGTCGTAATTTCTTTGTACAATCATGAATCGCTACAATAAAAGAAATGACGACAACAACGTTAAAGGGGATTCCACTGGAAAACCCACGTTCGGTAGGGGACATCATGTGCTACAGGTGATACCCGATCGTCATCAAGCTACTGTAAGTAAAATAAAGATAAAACAAACTCTAAAGATAGGTACTTGGAATGTGAGAACACTCATGCAGAAGAGTTAACTGAAAAACATCAAACAGGAAATGAAAAGAATGGGTTTACATTTATTGGGACTTTGTGAAATGAGATACACCGATTCAGGGGAGATGTATTCTGATAAACATAAAATAATCTATTCTGGAGGTACTGAACACCAAAGAGGAGTAGGCATCATCTTGGATGCAGAAAGAGCTAGAACAGTGACTTTTAGTGAAAATGGATGGAAAGCCAATAGATATAAATCTCATACAAGTTTATGTACCAACAGCAGACCGTCTAGAGGAAACGATACATATTACGACGAGTTAAATAAGGCACTTCGTGAATGCAAACCACATGAAAACACCATAGTTTTAGGGGATCTTAACGCAAAAGTAGGAAAGGAAAGAGTTGAGGAAGTAGTTGGTCATTATGGCTTAGGCGAGAGGAATGAAACAGGTGAGAAACTTATTGACTGGGCAAGAACACACAACATGAGGTTAAGAAACACCTGGTTTAAGCAACATCCAAAACGTCTGTGGACATGGAAAAGCCCAGGGGACAACGCACGTAATCAAATTGATTATATAATGATAAGCAATAGATTCAGAAACAGTCTGGTGTGTGTGAAAACTAGACCAGGGGCAGATTGCAATAGTGATCATGTACCAGTTGTGGGAAAGCTTAGAGTAAAATTAAAAACAACAAAACGAGCCTCAGTTAACATCAAGTTAAATTTAGATTTACTAAAATCAGACAAGAAGCTGCAAGCACAAATATAAAATCCAATTCAGAACCGGTGCAATGCAATAGAGAAGATATAAAACATTGACGAACAGTGGGAAAGGCTAAAAGAATGAATGCAACAAACATCAAAAGAGTTCATACCACCAGTGAGGACAAATTCAAGAAGAAATGGTTGATAGAAGACATTTTGCAGCTAATGGATACAAGAAGAAGAAATTAAGAAAATAAAGATGAGTATAAGAGATTAAATAAAGAAATTGTAGTAAAATGCAATGAAGCAAAAGAAGCATGGCTAAAAGAGAGATGCAAAGAGATTGAAATGCAACAAAAAGGAGATGCTAAATCTATATACAAACAAATTGAGGAATTAACAGGAAGAAAAACGCAATAAAAAAAATGGATGTTTAAGATCAAAGAAAGGAGAACTGTTGATTGATCAAGAAAACATAAGGGAACGATGGACAGAATACATTAAAGATCTTTATAATGATGAACGAACGGAAGTAAATATTAAGGATAATGGAGAAGGACCAGAAATACTCAGAGAAGAAGTGGAAGACGCCTTGCGCAATATGAAAGCAGGAAAAGCTTCTGGACCAGATAATATAACTAAAGAAGAGATTGAAGACGTGTGTGATTTTGGAATAGAAATAATAACAAAAATATTGAATGATATCTACAACAGCGGATATATACCAGACGACATGTTCAAATCAATATTCATAGCCCTACCAAAGCAATCGGGTGCTATTGAATGCGGTGATCATCGCACAATAAGCCTTATGAGTCATATGACTAAGATATTACTAAGAATCATCATGCGAAGAGTGCGAAACAAAATCAGTCCAGAAATTAGCGATGAGCAGTGTGGTTTTGTTAGAGATAAAGGAACAAGCAATGCCATTTATATCATAAGATCTTTAGTAGAAAGAGCCATAGAGGTGAAAACAGATCTATACCTATGTTTCATAGATTACACCTAGGCATTTGACAAAGTAAAGCACCAAGAAATAATCAAAATTTTAGAAAGCATAAACGTAGACAGCAAAGATCTAAGAATAATAAAAACCATGTACTGGCAACAAACAGCGGCCATACTGGAAACCAATTGGGAATGTTTCAACAAATAAAACAGGGTGTTAGACAAGGTTGTGTGCTGTCACCAGATTTGTTTAATTCTTATAGTGAGATTATTTTAAGATCCATAAGGGACATGCCTGGAATAACAATTGGAGGTCATAATATAAATAATGTAAGGTATGCTGATGATACAGTCTTAATCGCTAAGAGTGAAAATGAGTTTTAAAAAATGTTGGACATTATAGTGAAGGAAAGCAAAAATAAAGGACTCAGCCTTAATAGCAAAAAGACAGAGGTAATGGTAACAACAAAGAAAAAGACATCACCTCAGTGCAAAATAAAGACAGGTCTAACAATATTAAAACAGGTAAATGAATTTAAATATTTGGGAAATTTGTTAACCTCAGACGGAAGATGTACAAAAGAGGTGAGATGCAGAATGGCTCAGGCAAAAGCAGCTTTCCAAAAAATGAGGAAGATACTATGCAATCCATTTTTTACAATAGAAACAAGAAAAAGAGTTCTTAAATGTTATGTAGAGCCAGTCTTAACATATAGATGCGAATCATGGACAATAGGACAACAGACAAGAAAATCACTGGTGTCTGTTGAAATGTGGTTTTACAGAAGAATGTTGAAAGTACCATGGACAGCTAAGAAGAGTAATGAAGATGTTCTGAGAAAGGTCAAAGCAAAAATAGAGCTAATTTCCAATATTAGGAAGAGACAATCATCATTTTTTGACCATGTGATGAGAAGAGAACAACTGGAATATATTGTAACAACTGGAAAAATTGAGGGATCAAGAGATAGAGGGAAGCAAAGAGAAAAAAATAACAGACAGCTTAAGAGAATGGCTTGGCAGAAGGTCAACAACAGAAATGATAAATAGCTGCCGAGATCGAAAGTTGTGAAGAGACATGATCATCTACACCAGTATTCCCGGTACTTGATGATGATGATCACAAGCACACGCGTGAGGCTATGGCAGATGATATCACATGGCTAGTTAGGTGTAACCGTGAATGATGACACATACATATTTAGATCATAATTAAGTGAGGACAAAACAGGACTAGACAAATTTAGCATAGAGATGACTAAGAGACCATGTTAAAGCGCCGTGACTGACCACAAGGCTGTAAACTGGAAATGACTTGAGCTGTCGATAAGGAATGTAGAACTCAAACTAAAGGCTAGTCACGACCGCCGTGACTGACCACTGTTCGTAAACTTACCTTAGCTGTCGGTAAGGAATGTGGAACTCATAAACTAAAGCCTAGTCACACAGTGGCAGATGGTTACGGAGGGTCACTTAGAATGACCTTAGCTGTCGGTAAGGAACGTAGAACTCATAAACTAAAGGCTAGTCACAGAGTGGTAGATGGTTATGTAGGATCACTTGAGTGTAGAGAGGAGTGGAGCAGTGACATTGGAGAACGTTAGAAACAGAAGAAACAGACGTATGAGAGTTAGAGAGAGAGAGACGGATAGAATATCCACCATACGAATAGCTGAGGTACAACACCGACAGCAGTCGAAGTACTTCAGCGGCCAAGACTGTTAACAGATCGAACAAGCATCTATAGAAACGCTAGGAAGGATAGCCTGATAGTATCTATATGTATATAGATAATAAATGATGACTTATTTATAACACACCACGTTTGTTCATTCTTGAATTTGTGGTGTCGTGTCTTATACGAAGAACAATTAGAACACGGCTATACAGTGATTAATTGGCGCCACAGTGACCAGAATCGGAGCCACAACACAACAGAGAGAAGATAGAGAGAAGAATCGACACAGCATAATAGAGAGAAGAATCAACGCAACACAATAGAGATAAGAATCGACACAACATGTACAGGGAGAAGACAAAGAGAAGAATCAACACAACACATACAGAGAGAAGACAAAGAGAAGAATCAACACAACACGTACAGCGGGAATATATAGAGAAAAATCAACACAACACGTACAGAGAGAAGACAAAGAGAAAAATCAACACAACACGTACATAGGGAAGACAAAGAGAAGAATCAACACAACACGTACAGAGAGAATATATAGAGAAGAATCAACACAACACGTACAGAGAGAATATATAGAGAAAAATCAACACAACACGTACAGAGAGAAGACAAAGAGAAGAATCAACACAACACGTACAGAGAGAAGACAAAGAGAAGAATCAACACAACACGTACAGAGAGAAGACAAAGAGAAGAATCAACATAACACGTACAGAGGGAATATATAGAGAAAAATCAACACAACACGTACAGAGAGAAGACAAAGAGAAAAATCAACACAACACGTACATAGGGAAGACAAAGAGAAGAATCAACACAACACGTACAGAGAGAATATATATATAGAGAGAAAAATCAACACAACACGTATCGAGAGAAGACAAAGTGAAGAATCAACACACCACTTTAAGAGAGAAGACAAAGAGAAGAATCAACACAACACGTACAGAGAGAATATATAGAGACAAATCAACACAACACGTACAGAAAGAAGACAAAGAGAAGAATCAACACAACACGCACTGAGAGAATATACAGAGAAAAATCAACATAACACGTACAGAGAGAAAACAAAGAGAATAATCAACGCAACATGTATAGAGAGAAGATAAAGAGAAGAATCAACGCAACACGTATAGAGAGAAGATAATGAGAAAAATCAACACAACACGTATAGAGAGAAGATAAAGAGAAAAATCAACACAACACGTATAGAGAGAAGATAAAGAGAAGAATCAACGCAACACGTATAGAGAGAAGAAAAAGAGAAGAATCAACGCAACACGTACAGAGAGAAGATAAAGAGAAGAATCAACACAACACGTACAGAGAGAAAATAAATAGAATAATCAACGCAACACATACAGAGAGAAGATAAAGAGAAGAATCAACGCAACACTTACAGAGAGAAGACATAGAGAATAATCAACGCAACATGTATAGAGAGAAGATAAAGAGAAGAATCAACGCAACACGTATAGAGAGAAGATAATGAGAAAAATCAACACAACACGTATAGAGAGAAGATAAAGAGAAAAATCAACACAACACGTACAGAGAGAAGATAAAGAGAAGAATCAACGCAACACGTATAGAGAGAAGAAAAAGAGAAGAATCAACGCAACACGTACAGAGAGAAGACAAAGAGAAGAATCAACACAACACGTACAGAGAGAAGATAAATAGAATAATCAACGCAACACATACAGAGAGAAGATAAAGAGAAGAATCAACACAACACGTACAGAGAGAAGATAAAGAGAAGAATCAACACAACACGTACAGAGAGAAGTTAGAGAGAAGAATCGACACAGCACGTACAGAGAGAAGATAAAGAGAAGAATCAACACAACACGTACAGAGAGAAGATAAAGAGAAGAATCAACACAACACGTACAGAGAGAAGTTAGAGAGAAGAATCGACACAACACATACAGAGAGAAGACAAAGAGAAGAATCAACACAACACGTACAGAGAGAAGATAAAGAGAAGAATCAACACAACACGTACAGAGAGAAGTTAGAGAGAAGAATCGACACAACACATACAGAGAGAAGACAAAGAGAAGAATCGACACAGAATATTCCATATCCAGCCCACCTCACGAGCAAGTTGACCAACAAGCAGAAAGGTCACGCCAGAGTCCACCTTCACCTGAATCTGTAGCAGACCAATACATTAACAAGAAACTCTACCGCACACTGTCAATGCGTTTGTGTCAAGCATGTTATCTATCTATCTATCTATCTATTGACCTTTCGAGCCGTAACCGGCCCATAGGGCGTAGACCAAGATACACCTTCTCCTATATGAATTTTTGTTCTAGCAGTTTTCTTTTAAAGATATTTTATCAAATCTCGCCATTTGTCTCTGTTCTGTGCAAGCAGTTCTATCTCATTGAGGGAGCCGACTCCTGCTGCTCTTGCCTCTCTCATCGATGTTCTTCTCAGTGTCTCCCTGGGTCTTCCTCTTGTCTTTTACCTGTTGTTTCCCATATGAGGGCTTGCTTTGCTATTCGATTATTATCTCTTCTCATCACATGTCCAACGTATGACCATCGTCTTTTCTTTATTACTGAAGATATTAGTGGTTGATTGGCGTTTTCTCTAATTTCCTCGTTTGTTTTGAATTCGTTCCATGCTATACCGAGTATTTTCCTTAGACATTTATTTTCGAATGCGTTCAACTTTGTCTCTATATCTCTTGTTGTTTTCCAGCTTTCACACGCATACGTAAGGGTTGATAGTACATTTGATTTGAATAGCCTAAGTTTTGTGTTTGTGCTAATGAGTTTGATTTCCACAACTTTTCAAGGCTTCTGAAAGACATTGCTGCTTTAGCTATTCTGGTTCTAATTTCTTTGCTCGTATCCCCTTCTCGATCAATGTGACTTCCAAGATAGATAAAGTGATTGATCTCTTCTGCTGTTTTGTTTTCCATGCATATTTTGTCACTTGTTGGAATTAAACTTTTCATGACTTTAGTCTTTTCATGATTGACCTCAAGCCCAATTTTGCTGGCTATTGATGATAGTTCATTTGTGTTTTCCTGCATCGTTTTTATCTGACTGCTGATGAGAACTATGTCATCAGCAAAGTCGAGGTCCTCCAAATGGTCTCCTTGTATCCATTCGATGCCTTTATTACCAGTGCAGCATTTCTTCATTATGAAGTCCATAACAATTCCAAATAACAAGGGCGATAAAATACATCCTTGTTTAACCCCAGTTTCTATTATCCTGTTATCTGCTGACCATCAATGTTTTGGTCAAAATTTCAAGTGCCGTCCAAGAGAATTGTCGTCCAGCAGTAAGCCTTTCACCTTTTTCACCAGTGTTATGCGTTGTTCGACACACCAGCAGAAATAACAACACCTGTATTCAAGTCTAGTGAGCTCAATGTTTTTTCTTAAAATTTATAATAGAATTCAGTTTCATCGTGTGCAGTGCTAGAGCAGTAAACAGTAGATAGAGAACAATTTTAATTTCTAGGAGATTCAAGAGGCCTAGTATAGTTATAAAATCACTGATTTGGTTATCATCGCGTGTGTTAGTAGGAAGTGTGCACACTAACTGTAAGAAATTGACGAATAATTAGTTATTTAAGTTAGTTAAGCAGCAGTTAGGAGTGTTAAATAGTTAATTATTTTGTTACCTTTAACAAGAATAGACATACCAGTCATTGCAAATTATTTTTGGCCTGTGCTGGTTATAATTTTTTTTTGAAGTGTAATATACTATCACAATAACATTGTTATTTGTAAACTATTTTATGGTTGCCGAAAGTTTTAAGAATTACTATTAATCATAATTAATGTTGTCATTCCACAGGTACGGTACTAATTTTAAGTTTCTTTTTTTTTTCAGAAACCCTGACCAGATTAAAATTGCTGATTTAAAAAAAAAATATAGTTAAAAGTGAAATTGATTTATGTTAATTGTTCATTTATTTTAAAGCATAAATTAAAGTGTCACTGTGGTTAGATTATAGCCCTCCAGAGAACAAGTGCATACATAGTCAAGCATACAGTAGTCACCAGCATACAATACAATACAAGGATCAAGGAACCAGGATGGAGTCTACAACCGTAGAAGGGGTTACAACAGAGTCCCTGAAACAAATATGCTGTGTAGTGAGTTATTTAAAGATGGCCATAATTCAACTAGAATTATTTGACTAGAACTATTTGAGTAGAGAAATTAGAAGGATATAGTTTCCGGTTGTTTCCAAAATGGAGGAATTATTTGTCTCCGGCTTGGTATAGAACCGTTGATCAGAGGTTTAACAAGCCGCTATCGTAAAAACGATGTTGTTAATGAAACGTAGACCTGATACAGAATGTGTAAATTAGCAGTAGATAGTAGGGATAGTTTTTTCGGCCCTAAACAACAACAAAAATAGAATTCTGGAATGTACGTACAATGGCCGCTCCGACGAAACATGCACAGGCCGCGAGCGAGATGGATAGATACGATCTAGATATTTTAGGATTAAGCGAAATGCGCTGGCTTGGAACAGGTAGGAGATCTATTGATAATAAAATAGTAGTTTTTTTCTGGAAGGGAAGATGGAAAAACCGTGAAGGAGTAGGCATAATGATGACAGACAAAGCTGCAAGAAGTTTATTAGAATGGGAACCGGTAAATTGCCGAGTGATACGAACACGCTACAAAACAAAACATGGAAGACTTTCAATTGTTCAATGCTATGCGCCTACTAACGAAGCTGATGATGAAGTTAAGGATGATTTTTATAACCAACTACAACTACTTATAAACAAAATACCAAAACACGATCTTTTAATTGTAATAGGAGATTTCAACGCCAAAGTGGGAAAAGACAACGCAGGAGTGGAAAATGTGATAGGGAGAGAAGGGTGTGATACTACAAGTCAGAATAGAGAAAGATTAATAGAATTATGTTTAATAGAAAATGTAGTTATAGGTGGGACATTATTTCCACTCAAAAATATTCACAAAATAACAAGGATATCTCCTGATGATAGAACTTCAAATCAAATTGACCACCTATGTATTAAACAACAATTCAGATCATCATTAATAGATGTAAGAGCATACAGAGGTGCTGATGTTAATAGTGACCACAACCTATGCATTGGGAAAATAAGATTAAAATTTAGAAGCCAACAGAAGAGGTCAACTATACATAAAATTGATAGTCATAAATTGAAAGATGACGCCATAAAGGAACAGTTTAACATAGAGCTAAGTAATTGTTACACAGCAATCGGTGAAATAGACTTAGATATCAATGAAATGTGGGACTCACAGAGCAAAATACTAATGACAGCAGCAGAAGCAAGTGCCGGACTGAAGAAAATGGAAAAACGAGCTTGGATCTCAGACACCACATAGAAATACATCAAAGAAAGAAGAGAAGCGAAGAGAGCCATGACTAATGTAAAGACAGGTCTTGGAAAGGTTCTGGCAAAAGCAACATACAAAGAATTAGACAACAAAGTGAAAAGTTCAGCAAGAAGAGATACAAGAGCTTATGTATACAATTTGGCAGAGAAAGCAGAGACAGCTGCAATTACTGGAGACAGCAGAACTCTCTATACTGTACAAAAGATGCTGACAAACACCTATACATCCAGTGGAACACCAATTCTAGACAAATCTGGATTAATGCTAACAACAAGCGCAGACATAAAAGCCCGTTGGGCGGAACACTTCAAAGAAATTCTTAACCATCCACTACCCCACAGTTTAATAGATTTTGAAGCTGAAACACCAACAGCAGAATTAGATGTAAATTTAGATGACTTCACTTTGAGCGAAATAGAAACTATTTTAAAGCTTATGACCAATAACAAGGCTGCTGGAGAGGATAAGTTAACAGCTGAGATCCTCAAGGCAATTGATAGCCATAATTTAATACACCTCCAAAAAATGTTCAACATCATTTGGAAAACAGAGAAGACGCCTCATAAATGGAAAAAAGGAATCATTGTTAAGATTCCAAAAAGGGCAATCTTAGAGATTGTAACAACTGGAGAGGCGAGACACTTTTGTCAGTTGCCTCAAAGTTATTCTGCAAAATCATCCTAAATAAAATAACGTATTCAATAGATACAGTAATGCGTGAAGAACAGGCTGGGTTTAGAAAAGGGAGAAGCTGCCTTGAACACATTTTCACTCTACGACTTATATTGGAGGAACACATTGAAAAGCAAAAACCGTTTGTACTTAACTTCATTGACTTCAAAAAAGCATTTGATAGTATTCATAGAGATTCTTTGTGGAAAATTCTGAAGCAATATGGCTTACCATCAAAAATCATAAATATTATCAAAGACATGTATGATGGCTACACATGTGCAGTTCGAACAGAGGAAGGACTGAGCGAATGTTTCCCAATAGAACCTGGGGTTAAACAAGGATGTATTTTATCGCCCTTGTTGTTATGGACGTCATAAAGAAGAAATGCTGCACTGGTGATAAAGGCATCGAATGGATACAAGGAGACCATTTGGAGGACCTCGACTTTGCTGATGACATAGTTCTCATCAGCAGTCAGATAAAAACGATGCAGGAAAACACAAATGAACTATCATCAATAGCCAGCAAAATTGGGCTTGAGATCAATCAGGAAAAGACTAAAGTCATGAAAAGTTTAATTCCAACAGGCGACAAAAAATACATGGAAAACAAACCAGTAGAAGAGATCGATCACTTTATCTATCTTGGAAGTCACATTGATCGAGAAGGGGATACAAGCAAAGAAATTAGATTCAGAATAGCTAAAGCAGCAATGTCTTTTAGAAGCCTTGAAAAGTTGTGGAAATCAAAACTCATCAGCACAAACACAAAACTTAGGCTATTCAAATCAAATGTACTATCAACCCTTACGTATGCGTGTGAAAGCTGGAAAACAACAAGAGATATAGAAACAAAGTTGAACGCATTCGAAAATAAATGTCTAAGGAAAATACTTGGTATAGCGTGGAACGAATTCAAAACAAACGAGGAAATTAGAGAAAACGCCAATCAACCACTAATATCTTCAGTAATAAAGAAAAGACGATGGTCATATGTTGGACATGTGATGAGAAGAGATAATAACCGAATAGCAAAGCAAGCCCTCATATGGGAAACAACAGGTAAGAGAAAAATAGGAAGACCAAGAGAGACACTGAGAAGAACAATGATGAGAGAGACAAGAGCAGCAGGATTCGGCTCCCTCAATGAGATAGAGCTGCTTGCACGGAACAGAGACAAATGGCGAGATTTGATAAAATATCATTAAAAGAAAACTGCTAGAACAAAAAGTTCAGATGCGAGAAGATGTATCTTGGTCTACGCCCTATGGGCCGGCTACGGATCGAAAGGTCAATAGATCGATAGAGATAATTCAAAAGGGGGTGAGTACAAATATCCCTACTTTTACAGGGGAACCAGCCAAGTTTAAGAGGTGGATAGAGGAAGTCGAGAAGGACGGTCACTTAACAAAGACAGGCTCCAGAGACGTAAGACTTTTAGCCTTTCAAGCAAGTTCAGGGGGTGTTTCAAACTTTATTAGAAGAAGGATAGAGCAAAAACCTGATGAACCATGGGAGGACTGTAGACAAGAGTTAACCCAGAGATATGGACTCCATTCTGAAAATGGAGACGCACAATGTGCCTTTGCCATGTTGAGAAAAATAAAGCAGGAAAGAGGCGAAACAGTACGCATATATGGAGACAGACTACAGAATTTAGCAGAACAAACATTCATGGGGTATAGTCTGGAATCAGAAACTGTTCGTGTTCAATTAACAGTAACATACAAAGATGGGCTGAGAGATGCAGAATTAAAAATGCAACTATTAAGGAAAATCCCACAAACTCTTGGTCAGGCAATAGACATGGCTATAACAGAGGAGAATCTAAGAATGAGATTTCAGATTGGAGAAACTAGAAATTTATCTCAGTATCAAGAAGATGCCAATGATCGAATTGAGAGACCAATGGAGGTAGATCACGCTAGGTACCGTTGGACCAGAGGACAGAGAAGGGAAAGACAACCCCAAAGGGTTGAGGCTGTTGCAGATCATAGGAGATGTTATAATTGTGATAGGTTGTGCCATTTGGCGAGAGATTGTCGACAAGGAACCAAAGAGAGAGATTTCAGGCAACCAATGAATACCAAGGGGTGAACGGAAATTATATCGGTCTGGAATTGAAGAAGAAAACCGATTACGCGGGGGGCCCCAGCTCTTGCATAATAAAAATAGATAGATATAGGTTTAGAGCTTTAATAGATACTGGCGCCTCTGAGAAAATGAGACAGACATTTTCAGTTGTGAGCAAGCTAAACAGAGCAATGATAATTGGGAGAGATTTCTTAGACAGGGAAGGAGTTAGAATCTATTTTAATCTTAGAAAGATTAGAGTAAGAAATGAGTGAGTCAGGATGGAATATGACTTGCATATAGCCAGCCTGGTTAGAGTAAATAAAGAAATGGTAATAAAACCTAACACGGTCAATATTATACAGGCAAGAATAAAGGGGATGTTTCCATCCAGGAGAGGTTGTACACACATGTAACCTAAGGGATTCGATTATCTCAGATGAGCCTGGATTATCCATAATTGAAGGCATTGTTGATTTAGGAAAGAATAATGAATTTCCATTGATGGTTCTCAGCTACACGGGGAAAACGATAAAATTAAAGAAAGGATGTGTCGTTGCAGAGATCAACAAGGAAATCAAATCACATAATATAGACATGCTAGAAGGAAGTCCAGGACAAGAAAATGAGCACAACATGAATTGTTATCAAAGCCTACCCTACAAACATTTTACCAGGAGAGAGCCATTCTGTGAACAATACAAGAGTAGCTACCGGAGAAAGAGCAACTATAAGAAACCCATTGTTCCCCATCTAGTTCACATTAACCAGAGGGAATTAAATGAACAGAGAAGAAATGATTTATTTGCACAACTAATTACTGATAATGACCAGAAAGAAGTTGTAGAAAAATTAGTTGTCAACAACCATGATGTGTTTGCACTGAATGATTTTGAACTAGGTCGGACAAAGACCACCCAAATGGATATTGATACTGGTGATACACCACCAACATATTCCAGGCCCTATAGAACACCACTGAAGGATAGAGAAATAGTGGAAAAGGCAATAGAGGAAATGCTTGAGGCAGGAGTCATTGAAAGAACCAGGTCCGCTTGGTCTTCACCTATAGTGTTAGTGTCTAAGAAGGATGAAACTCATAGATTTTGCTGTGACTACCGGGCTCTCAATAAAATCACCAAAAATGTATCGTACCCCATGCCACTGATAGATGACATATTAGGGATGCTAAATGGAGCCAAATATTTTTCTAAATTAGATGCCAGATCTGGCTTCTGGAGTATAAGCATCACTGCAGGAGCCAAGGGACGCACAGCATTCAGTACACACATAAGTAGTTCTGCTTGGAACGTGATGCCATTTGGAATTAAAAACTCTCCAGCCATGAGCTTAATGAATGAAGTACTGGAAGGGATGCAAACGTTTGCGTTAGCATATATGGATGATATCCTAGTGTATACTTCCGGCAGTATGGCAGATCATCTCAGACACATAGAGTTAGTTTTTGAAAGGTCGAGACAACACTCTGTCAAGCTCAAACTAAGCAAATATAAATTTCTGAAAACAGAAATAAAATACTTAGGATTTGTGATTTGCGATGGTATCAAACCAGATATAGACAAAGTTAAGGCAATTAGGAATATGGCAAACCCTACAAAGGTTAGAGAAGTGCAAAGCTTCATAGGCATGATTGGTTACTATACGAGGTTTGCACCAAACTTCTCTGCCATAGTAGAAGCTTTAGTGTCACTAACCAGAAAGTATGCACGATTCAGGGGGACGGAGGAATGTCAAAAAGCATTTGATAATTTGAAGAAAGCAATGACTACTGTACAACTCCTAGCACACCCAGATGTAGATCAAGAATTGATCTTGTATACCGATGCGTCAGATCAGGCCATCGGTGCATGGTTCAGCCGAGTGAGAGAGGGGACGAAATTATACCTGGAATTAGGAATGAAAAAAGCCAATATATTTTTTATCACACTAGCTCAGTAAGTCACAGAGAAACTGGTCTACAGTAGAAAAAGAGGCATACGCCCTCCATTACGCATTACAAAAACTAGATTTCTATTTACACAATGCCAAGTTTACTATTAGGACCGACCACAAACCACTGAAGTCCATGTTGGAGTCACCAGTACACAATAGAAATATCCAGACATGGGAACTAAATCTACAAGGATATAATACACATATAGAATATATCCCTGGGACAGAAAATACCTGTGCAGACCTACTGTCCAGAATTCCATATGAGGATAAGAAGAAAAAAGAAGACGATTAAGGGGAGCCGGAAATAGATGTCAGAAATGTCCAAATTGATGTTACAAACACAAACAACCTAGAAGATCATTCCTCTGGTGCACAAAAAGAGGAAGCTCACACAGGAATAATAAGCGAACGTGATATAGATTTGGAAGAAACAGTATCCAGAATGGATCAAGAAAAGGATCCAGAAATAAACAAAATTATGCAAGGTATCAGAGCACATAGAAATCTTAGGAAGTGGAGACACTTTAGAATAGATGAGGAAGATGGTACTCTCTGTTTCATTTCACATGAAGATACAAAACCACGTAGTAAAGTCTACGTGCCCAGGGATTATAAGAAAGATGTGTTAGAAACGTACCATGAGAAGAATGGACACGTAGGAAGAAATAAGGTATTGGATGCAATTGTGGTAAAATATTACTGGCCTGGGTTGTTCCATGATGTTTATGATCACTTCAAAAAATGTAGAACTTTGCAAGCTTAGAAACGTGCAGACAGTGAAGTGCTCATACCAAGAGATGGATAAACAGTATTTCCAAATGCAGAAAGTAAGCATCGATATAACAAGGCCATATCCCAGAACGGCATCAGGCAATAAATACATAGTCCATTTCACAGATTGCTACAGCAGATGGCCTGAGAGCTTTCCGGTGGCCGACAAAACTATTGCGACGGTGGTTGATATTCTATTAAATGAATTTATACCCAGATATAATTGTCCACAAGTGATTTTAACAGACAACGAAGGTGAATTTACTAGTAAGCAGTTTGAACAGACACTGAAAAGACTAAATATTAAACACATCACCACATCAATCTATCACCCGCAGACTAATGGCATCAATGAAAGACAGCACCGAACCCTAAATGATATTATAGCAAAATCCACCAATGGAACACAAGGAGACTGGGATGTGATTCTTATCCATGCATTAGCAGCAATTCGTGTCAATAAAAATGATAGCACCAAATTCACTCCGTACTTCTTGCTGTTTGGAAGAGAAGCGATGTTTCCCCTAGACAATCTGTTGAAACCCAGAAGAAGGTACCATGGTGACGAGCCACATGAAATAAGTATGCAGGAGATGCACCGAGCACACAGAGAAGTTTGGGCCAACCTTTAGAAGGTAGAATAAAAACGTAATAAACGCTGTGGAACTGAAGAGACGCCAACTCTTAAAGTGGGCGAGAAAGTGCTCTACAGAAAGCCACAGGTCACATCAAAACTAGAACCTAGGTGGAAAAGTGGATACATAGTGTTTAAGAAGAAAGGACCAGTTACCTATGAGATTAAACATCAACTTAGTAACTAATATATAAGAACACATGTACGTTATTTAAGATTAGACGATACCTTGTGGAGTGAACCTGAGGAAGGAACTTTTGCAGACAGACCTAGACGCCAAGCCACATATGTCGTGCCAAAGGAATATAGACCATCATTGATACAAGAGGATCTAAGGCCCAGAGCAGGAAGTGACTCTACAGTTACTCTGACAAATGTTAGAGAGGACATACAGGAAAATTTGATCCCAGAAGACTCGAGTGCACCAGAGTCAATACACAGTGAAATATCAGAAACTGATGGCCCATATAAAAACACCCGTCAAGCTTGTAAGAGAAAACTAGATAGAATCGCTGATATGGAGAAAAGAAGGCTGAGAAGAATAAGGGAACAATCCTCCATCGAAAGTGATATGCCATTACCAGAAAAAAGGCAACGCTTAGAGGATAGGGAAAACAGATTAGTACAAGAAGATAAGGACAATTTAAGTTATAATGAAATGAAAGCAAAGACTCTATTGCATCAGATAGTTACGAGACAATGGAGGAATCATTGATAGAAGAGGATCAAATAAAGAAAAGACCGAATAAATTTTCATCGGAAGAAGCTCCAAATTGTAAGAGGAGAGGTATAGAATAAGAGCAGACAAGAGAACTGATGGAAAAGAGTGATTGCCTCAGAGGAAATATAGACTTGAGTAGTAGATCAGAAGTAGCAAACTACTAAATTGGATGGTAATCCAAGTTTACGAGAGATCAATTGTATGTAGTAAATGAGAAAGAGGAAGAAAAGAGAACCAAGGGTGATAACCTGTGTTTTGAGTTGATCTAAAGGAAGTTAAGTTGTGAATACAGTAATTATGTAACGAGAGTGGTCTATCTATCTTTCGTTCGCTCGAAGTATTGTCTATATCAGCAATGTCGTTTCCTGTATGAATTTTACTGTCTTTTGTAATTCTTGCAGTGGCCCATATAGTTTTGTCTGTAGTGTTGTATCTATGGGCCAATGGATTTTCCTCAGTCTACTATATTCAGTGCAGTCTTGAAGTATGTGTTCAGCAGTCTGGGGTGCCTGACCACATGTACAAGTAGTTGATGTGCCGATCTTGAATTTTGTATACATGTGACTGTGGAGTCGATTGTGTCCTGTTCTTAGGTGTATAATGATAACTTGTTCATATCTATTCATATTATGAAAGGCATCCTGATTTGGGGCTTGTGGTCCTCTGATTGATTTGATTATTTGTTTCTTATGATGGTATGTAACTGGTGTATCTAGTTGTGTGCCTGTTGAACCTTCCTTTGCCAACTGATCTGCTTTCTCATTTCCTGGTATTCCACAGTGATACGGGATCCACTGCAGGGCAACCCTGTGGTGCTTGCAGAGTTCAGTCAATAAGGTCTGCAGATGTGGTAATTTTCTGGATTGTAGTGCCTGGAGTACTGATCTTGCATCTGTCAAAAACACTACAGGCTGTGGGCTAAGATTACTGTTCAACAGTTTTTCTATTGCCAACTTTATTGCTTGTATTTCTGCATCATAATTGTGACAATATTTCCCTGTTGATATTTTATTCATATCCCTAGTGTTATTTGGGTACTCTATATATGCACCTGCTCCCCCATTCTTTACTGCATTCTGTGCTGATCCATCTGTGTACACACGGATCCATAGATCTTGTGGGTATTCTTCATCCAGGAAACTGAGAGTTATTGTTTTTCGCTGTAGACTATTTTGTTCCTCTTTGTCAACTATTCCTTTCACTTCTGTCCGTATTTGAACTGATAATCCTGATTCATCTGTCCAGTGAGTCTGTTCTGGTATGGGCAGTAGGGGGTTAACCACTCTTGGCATGTCTGGTGTTTGTCTACTAATACGCTTGGCTTGGTGGATAAAACTGCTTCTCTTAAGTCGTCCCAATGCAAGATTTTGGAATCGGCCCTTCATTGGATGTCTCGGCATGCATACACATTTTTCTGTCTGTATCAGCACCTTTGTGTCTTTGCGTTCTCACAGTGCTGGTATCCTCCACAATTTCTCCATCTCCAATATTGGTGTTGATTTCATTGCTCCTGTGATGACCCTAAGTGCCTGGTTTTGTACTTTATCCAGTTCTTGCAATGTGTTGTTTGATGCTGAGCACCATGCGGATGATCCATATTCTAAATGTGGGCGTATACTCTGTTGGTAAACTTTACTGAGTATTTTCCCACTCGCACCCCATGTGTTCCACACAACTTTCTTAGAATAGCCAATTTCCTCCTTGCTTTTTGGGTTGCCTTATTTATCTGCTGTTTCCAAGATAGTTTGTTATAAATGTAACTCCGAGATAGTAGCTTGTATGTCTTCTTTCACAGGCTCATTGTTTATGTAGATGGCTCCTGCTTTTTGTTTTGGGGAAAGTGTGAAAAGTGTAGTACTGCATTTGTCTGTATTGATGCTGATACACCATCTATTTGTCTATGAATTCAGTGCATTCATAGCTCTTTGTAGCAATTTGGAGGCCACTGTTGCATACTCCTCTGTGCACCACATTACCAAGTCATCTGCATACATTGCTACTTTGATGCCATGTGGTAGTTCAGTAACTAGGTCATTGATGTAGATCAGAAAAAAGTGTTGGAGATAGTACCCCTCCCTGTGGAACGCCCTGGCGCAATACGACCTTCTTACTCTTAAGACCATCCAGTTGCACTCTGGCTCTCCTGTTATGCAGGTATGCTTTGACCCATGTGTACATCCTGCCATTTACTCCATAATTTATCAGTTTTTTTCAAAAGCCCTTCCTTCCATACCTTATCATATGCTTTCTTTAGGTCTATCCATGCTGCTAGTACCAGTTTCTTTTCTTGAAACGCATCTTCAAATTCCTGGGAAAGATAGGTTGCCTGATCTTTGGGAGAGTAACACTGTCTAAAGCAGCGGTTCTCAACCTTCCTAATGCCGCGACCCCTTAATACAGTTCCTCATTTTTGTGGCGACCCCCAACCATACAATTATTTTTCTTGCTACTAACTACTTTATAACTGATATTTTGGTACTTATGAATCGTAATGCATGTATTTGATATGCAGGATTTTGCATTGTTGTAAATTGAACTTAATGACTTAATTAAACATAAATATTAACATACATGCTAATTTTTGCATTACATAGGCAAATGGCATATTAATTTGTACAGAACTGAACAGGAAATAAGATTTCGTTCATAAAAAGAGGCTAGGAGTTATGTAGAAAATAAAATGAGGTTAAATGAAAAAAAAAAAAAAAAAAAAAGTGCTAAAGTAAAAATTGAAATCATACTGGCCAACTTACCAGCCTGAAGATGTCATCACGGTAATCCAAATTGAATTATTTTATGTAGAAAACAATACTAAATGTTTATCCAATCAGTTTGTAAATTTTCACTATTTCTACACTATTGCTACATTTGGCGAAAGTATGCGTAAAAAGCCAACGTCAATGCGAAGGTTGAGATTGCTTATTTCTCACCAGATAAGAAATTCTCGGGGCAGTCTTTGCTAGAGCACAACGGAGATCATCTTCCACAAGAAGTCTACTTCTGTATTTAGACTTGAGAGCTAACAAACTGGGAAATCCTTGTTCGCAAAGGTATGTTGTTGGAAATGGAAGAAGAAGACGCAAGACTGTCTCAGACAGAACAGGATATGACTGCAAACACTTGATGCAGAATTGTGTAAGTGCCATTGTAGAGAAATCAGTTCTTACTACTGCGTTGTTAATAAGTTCCATAAACTCCTCTTGTGCTATCTCAGGAACATCTTCAACTTTGACTGTGAAAGGTCTTCTGGCAAGAGCAAATGGGGTTTCAGGTAAATTTGGAAAGTACAATGAAATTTCGTCATCAAGCATGTGCATGTGTTGTTTCACAGAAATTATCATTGTAATCCTTATGTTTAGTTCAATGTCATGTTCCTCAAAGAAAGCAGATAATGTAGGCAACATGTACATTTTATTTTCATCCAATTTTTTTTGCCACAGCTGAAGTTTCATTTGGAATGATCGGATCTTTTCAGACAGATCAAGGCATGTTGCATTTGGTCCTTGCAGTGATAAATTTAACTCATTCAAGATGGCAAAGATGTCAACCAAATAAGCTAGTTTAAGCAGTTTATTTTTATCGACGAAAAGTGCTTCGAACTGCGGTCTTGCTTTCTGATTAAAAAACGTTTTGAGTTCATCACGCAGGTCAAAAACCCGCTTTAAAACTTTTCCTCTCGACAACCATCTCACTTCAGTGTGAAATAGCAAAGTATTGTACGGCGCATCAAATTCGTTGCACAGTTGTGAAAATAGTCGACTGTTTAAAGTGCTCGCCTTTATAAAATTGACACAACTTATGACGCTTTTCATTATTTCCTGTAACTCTTGTGGCAGCGTCTTCGTTGCTAATATTTGCCGATGAATCATACAATGAGTTCCGATGACTTTTGGTGACTCATTCAGTACCAAACGTTGAAATCCTGATCGACATCCTAGCATAGCCGGAGCTCCATCTGTGCAAACACCACACACTTTTTCCCAAGAAATCATATGCATTTTCAGAAATGAACCAACTGTGTCAAATACATCACGGGCAGTTGTTGTCATTTCAAGAGGTTTGCAAAAAAGAAACTCATCTTTAAAGTCGCCATCATAAATGTACCTCACGTAAACCAATAACTGTGAACAGTTTGCAACGTCAGTAGATTCATCAATTTGGATACTAAAAATTGGAATTGGCGCAGATTTAATTTCCTGGATTACCTGCTCAAGAATATCATCAGACATGTCATCTATTCTTCTGCGGACAGTGTCATTAGATAAGGAAATTGCACTCAGTTTTGTTACATATTCGTCTCCGATCATAACTCGAACAATGTCTTTGGCCGCTGGCAGCAGTAAATCCTCAACAATTGTGTGAGGTTTCATAGCTCTGGCGATTCTAAGTGCCACCAAATATGAAGCTTCAACGGCTGCTACGTTTTGTTTGTGCCACTTACCACCAGTGTCAAGTCTGGCTTTCTTAAGTCCATCAACTTTACTTCTAAAATAGTTGATATCCTTGCCGACAAAGGACGGATGTTTGCTATCAAAATGACGTTTTAGTTTGTTCGGCTTCATAGATTCAGCTGATAGACACTCACAACAAATAACACATTGCGGTTTCTCAATTCCTGCTGTAATAATTGAGGTAAACCCATATTGTAAGAAATCCTCACTATATTTTCTTTTCTTACCGGTAACGTTTTTATCAACACGATCCATGTCATTGGGTAACTTAACTGTGTGATATGTTTTACTCATTTACTGGGAAAAGTGAAAGTGAAAGTAAACACACTCTTTAATATTTAATGTGACTACACACAAACTCAGTTGGCTGAGTTGATAAATATATCCTCAATATCTTTAACAGTTATTTATAATTAGTCTCTGTACTTCAAAAGCATTAATCACAACAATTTCTGTGATAATTTAAACGTTTATAAAATGTTAAGTACACAGTAAACACGAGACAAGTTAAACATGCACAATGCGATCGTTTACAAATTGAAAGTTCTGACAATTTGCAACTATTTGTAAGCTGCTTTGTGATTCGCTGTAACTTTCAAAAATTAGTCCTTAACTTCAATGTGTTAGCGAATGAAACTTGAGTTTACATTTAATTAAACATGGTTTAGAATTGCTAGCTTTATTTATAAACAAGTATTTGGTGAAATAATTATTAAAAATGTTAATAAATAAAACAAAATAAGTTTTGACGAAAATGGAAAATTTTGTGTTGATGTGCAAAAAAATGTGTTTTTCGATGGCCTTTGGCGACCCCCTGGAAATGGGCATTCGACCCCCAAAGGGGTCGCGACCCACAGGTTGAGAACCGATGGTCTAAAGCCTGCTTGTTGTGGGACAAGGAGATTTTCACTTTCCAGGTACCAATGCAGTCTGAGATTGATTATACGTTCCATTGTTTTACACAAACAGCTTGTAAGGCTGATTGGTCTATAGCTGGATGTCATTGAACCATCTTTTCCTGGCTTTAGTAATGGTATCATAATTGCTTCTCTCCATGCCTGTGGCACTCTACCTGTGATCCAGCAAATGTTGTAACGAGAGTGGTAACTCGGGGAAAGTTATGTGAGAATCCCCTGAAGATGTTACATGAGAGTAATCATAAGAAGTTATATGAGAGTACGTACAAGAAATTGTATCAGATAAAGAGTTAATGAGAAGAAAATCATATATCTGTAGTCTAATGACTAGAGTTGTGCAAGAAATGTCAGATGACCTTGTACACAGATGTATGGGTAATGTATGACTGAGACTAAATTTATTGAGACTAATGTGTCGGTAGTCGAATGATTGTCAATAATTATTCAAATTTAAGTAATTGAGATGGCGTAACTAAGATGTCAGTTATTTGCTGGGGCTAATTGTTTGTTTGTTATTGTGATCTCCGGAGATGTGTGAGTTGTCCAATTATTGTTACATGTTTTTATGTGAATTGAGAGGATATTATACTCTGACATGCGCAAAGACTTGTGTAAATTTGTTTACCTCTATTTCAGACATGTTCTAGACATCTGTCAAAAATGCATATTACAATTATATTAGAGTTGTTGTATAATATATTGTTAAATATTTTTATTAATACTTTCAAAGTTCATGTTGTAATAGTACCATATATAATGATTTTGTTGGTTACAGACTCAACATTTTTAAGTTACAGAGACTTAAGAGCTATGAGATGAGCTGAGTGAAAAGTGTTTAGGTCAGAATTCAGGTTCTCCTGAACAGACAAATTGTTGTGTATGGACTGAATGATTTTTGAAGCGGATTCGAGAGTTATTTTGTTATTGTCATGTATTGAGTTTTGACTTTGAAATTTTTTGTGGAATGGGACTTTGATTTATTTTATATGTGAATTTTTTTATAAGTGTCATGCATGTTTTATTTTATTTGCCTTATAGGATAATGTCTTTGATATATTGGATAAATGTCATACGTTAAATATGTACTTTGACATACTCTGTGTATGTTTGATGCTACAGTTGATTTACAACTGTCCTTTATTGACATATGAGTGACTATATTTTCAAATGACATTGACTGGTAGGGATGGAAGACTATACGGTTATATTTTTTTTATTTTTTGAGTGAGAAAATCTTGGCATATTTTCTCACTAGAGAATAGGGGAAGGTATGTAACTGTGAATGATGACACATACATATTTAGATCATAATTAAGTGAGGACAAAACAGAACTAGACAAATTTAGCATAGGGATGACTAAGAGACCATGTTAAAGCGCCGTGACTGACCACAAGGTTGTAAAATGGAAATGACTTTAGCTGTCGATAAGGAATGTGGAACTCATAAACTAAAGGCTAGTCACGACCGCCGTGACTGAGCACTGGTCGTAAACTTACCTTAGCTGTCGGTAAGGAATGTGGAACTCATAAACTAAAGGCTAGCACACAGTGGCAGATGGTTACGGAGGGTCACTTAGAATGACCTTAGCTGTCGATAAGGAACGTAGAACTCATAAACTAAAGGCTAGTCACAGAGTGGCAGATGATTACGGAGGGTCACATAGAATGACCTTAGCTGTCGGCAAGGAACTTAGAACTCATAAACTAAAGGCTAGTCACAGAGTGGCAGATGGTTAGGAAGGGTCACTTGAGTGTAGATAGGAGTGGAGCAGTGTCAAATGTCATTTTTATCTGGAGAAAGAATAGTTGGCAGGAAAAAAAAGTTAACTGTCAGTAAAAGGACAGGAGTATAAAAGTTAGAAGGAAGATTTGAGAGGGGCTTCCACTTTTAGACTTGGAATTAGGAACACTCAGAGATAGCCCGGCACTAGCGACCGATAGGAACTGAGATAGTCACAGAAGAACTTTAACTTAGAGAACAGACTAGAACTAGAGATATACATCGAGATAGCCATTGGAGAACGTTAGAAACAGAAAAAACAGACGTATGAGAGTTAGAGAGAGAGACGGATAGAATATCCACTGTACGAATAGCTGAGGTACAACACCAACGGTAGTCAAAGTACTTCAGCGGCCAAGACTGTTAACAGATCGAACAAGTATCTACAGAAACGCTAGGAAGGATAGCCTGATAGTATCTATATGTATATAGATAATAAATGATGACTTATTTATAACACACCAAGTTTGTTCATTCTCGAATGTGTGGTGTCATGTCTTATACGAAGAACAATTAGAAAACGGCTATATAGGGACCAACAACTATAGATGTGATCTTGACTGACAGATGCAATCACATGGCTAGTTAGGGACCAACAACGCAAGAGGTCATCTTGACAAGAGCATACTTCGCAGGGAATGGGTACACCTACTCGACATGTGTCATGTTGCTACTTCTCGACATGTGTCATGTTGCCCCTTCTCGACATGTACCAAATTACACCTACTCGACATATACCATGTTAACAGCATAACTTGCGTGTGTTGCCCTGAATACGGAGGGGCTCATGTTAATTATATAGCCAACATTTTGGCTGGATTTGCCATTTCGCAATAAGCCTTAGCAATCAATTCTATATCAAATATATTATCAATCATTGCATTTTCGATTGATTTTGTATTTATAAATATTTATGTTTAAGATGCCATAATATTTTTTTTTTAAATGAGTCTGTAACTATTTCGGCCGTATAAGAGTTGTAAATCTGTACCTCTTGGATAAATCAGGTATAATTATGCTCTCAGTTACCACAACGGTAGAACCAAACAAGAAAAAACGTTTAGCAAACCTCTTTACCATAGAAAAGACACGCCCATGTAATAATTATATTCTCATTGTTTTATAATTTTCTTTACACAGATATCAACTTAAAACAAAATGATGGAAAATATCACAAACGTTTCGTTCCTAAACTGGACAGAAAACGATTTCAATAACTTGCATTGGTGTGGTGACCAAATCCAATTGAGGATCAACATTTATACAATATTAGGACTGATCATCGCTATTTTGGGGATTATAGGACAAATAATTGCGGTCATTGTTTTAGTTCAGCCATCAATGAGGAACTCGACGTCAATACTTTTAGTGGTCATGGCTGCCTTTGACATTCTGTTTCTGACGACCACAATTTTGTATATATCCCACTACATAGATAGTTTGAGACACCGCGTTTACGTTTTGCTGATCTGTGTCAGAGGAATTGTGTACATCAGCCATACTGGTACTATTTACATGACTGTTCTAGTAACGATAGAAAGAGCCGTAGTCGTTTTGTTCCCTCTCCACGCTAAACATGTGTGTACAAAGACAAGGGCTGGTATTGCTTCTGTGGGAGTTTTGATGTGGTCTCTGATTTACAGTATTCCTCAGTACATGGCATTCGGAATAAAACAAGACGGAAGCCCTCTGTCTGAATCCTCAATCTACATGTCTGAATTTGCCCTCAGCCATTTCTACAACATTGCGTATCTGGTTCATATCAACAACGTCTTTCATTTCATTGTACCGGCTGGAGCAATTATCACATTGAATGTCGCAATAATTAAACGGCTGTACCCAGATCGAAGAAGTTCCATTCGTCTGGACAGTTCACGTGGGGATAGTCAGATACAACTAACGGCCATGATCATCGTTTTGACCACCATTTTCTGTGCGATTAAACTTGTAGATGTACTAGCGATTTCATTAATTCAGACAGGAATATTTAATGTGAATAATGGGGAATTGCCCCACTGTCCTCTCAGCGAAATTAATCTGTATATTGTTGCTGAAGAAGGCAAGATCATCAACTCTGCCACTAATTTTATCATCTACAGCATCTTTGGACACAAATTTCGGTGTTGTCTCCGTGAACTCTGTTGCTCCAGACGTTGTTCACAAGCTCATTACCCACCTAGAGAACTACCACCCAATACTCGGACCACATTTTCCGTGTCTGCTCTTTGACTCTTCCAAAATATTCTACAAGACCAACGTCGGAGGTATGTTTGTAAAGTGACATAGATATATATATGTCATCTCATCTCATCTTATCCAAGACACATCAACTCGTCTCATCTTAATATGTTGTTCTCTCCTATTTAAAACCTCCCTTATGCTAATGTTACGGTGTCATCAACTGCTAGCAACATAAGACTTGAGGGTAATTTCCTAGTTTGATCAGATATATTATTTCAGTTGGAAGAGTGATGTCCCCTAAAATATGTCTGCCAAAATACAGTGGTTCTACGCATTCTTGGCGTTGGGGTCATTACGCTGGCATGTAATCATTTCGGAGTATCTGTTGATTGGGCGTTGGGTCCAGGGGTTAGGTTTAGCTTTAGTGTTAAATATTTATAAATATATTATAACGCGTGACAAAAACGACGCCACTCGGCCTAATTATGATCTTCTGATCGAAGGGAATTGTGCGGTTGATTACCAATCGCCGTAATTTACTGCCAAATGTTGGAAGATTGTCAAACTTTGGCTATTAATTAAAATGCACATACACACACATAAATACAAAAAATATCTAGAAATAGCTTTACGAAACACAATGCAACGTCTGTATTACCTCAAATTACCTGTCAGCGATTAGCAATCTGGTGTGGAGCTTGAGAATAACAACGAGTGTGATGAAAGTCCTCAAAAGGACCATAGTGAAAACTCTAGGCAATCTAAAATAGTTAATTGTGAATGTTTGGTTGTCCTGAAAAGGACAGTTGTGAAGTGGGCAGGTTTGGAGCAATCTTATGTTGTCCTGAAAAGGACAGTAGTTTGCAGGGATGTGATGATTTTACACAGGATAACTCTCTGCAATTCCTGTAATTAGCGTCCCTAGGACGTTTCCTTGTCTGATTTCATTTCTGAAGGCGAACTCGTGTAGAAACGATGGGAACAATGTACGCCTAGTGCCGAACTGTCTCTTCAATTTCCTTTTGGCCCGCATCCACATATTTTCAATATTCTGTGTGTGAATTTCGGGATCATCTGGGTCGACAAAATTCTCTTGATGGATGACTGAACAATGGGTATAAATACCATTTGCAATTCGACTGATATTGGCATATGCAGACCAGCCGTCAGAAATAATGTGGCTTCCAGGTAAAATATGGGCAACTATCTCTTTTGTTAAAGTAGCCTCGGAGCGATCTGGTACTTCTACTAGAAAGCATTTTCCTGAAATCCTTTCTATTCCACCGAAC
Organism: Megaustenia siamemsis; assembly: GCA_032433765.1. Taxonomy (NCBI): domain Eukaryota; kingdom Metazoa; phylum Mollusca; class Gastropoda; order Stylommatophora; family Ariophantidae; genus Megaustenia; species Megaustenia siamemsis. The sequence continues at coordinate 13,433,274 of JAVIAB010000106.1, read as the reverse complement.
ACCCAGTGACCCTCATTCCATTGTCCCCTGTGATATTTTCGGTGAAAATATTTGGACTCGTCAATTTCCACAACGATTGGTTGGCCTAGAATGTCCATACCACCAATTTGACTGAAGTGTCTGACCATGTATTTCTCACATTCCTCGCGTAAAAATTACACCAATCCACTACAGTATTTTTATTGACGCCTGCCTCATGCTGGATCAAGCTCTGTGGAAAATCGCTGCTCCAACAGTAGATCATAATTAAAATTTGTTTTAGTGATAGATGGCTCTTTGTGAAAAATGATCCATCACGAACGGACTTTCCAAAACTGCACCCCTGACATGACCACTGATAGCCATCTACTCCTCTGCTGTAGGCTACTAAACGCGCAGGCATATGACAAATGTTGCATAGACACGTATTTATTATTAGTCTACGCTTAGCTAACCACTGAATACACAATTTATTAGTGGCAATCTCGGGAATCAGAGTTAGTAAATTCCATCTATCCTCTGCAATGATGTCATGAAAAGTCATGATCTGCCCAACATTCACAACTTCAGTTGGGGCTCTAGGTCGCCCGGTCATTTTGCAAATACAGTAGTACCAAATTCAAGTAAGTGAACTCAGAACTGCTTAGCTGGTTTTTAAATATTAGACAAACTAGCCTATATATATAGGCGGATAATTAGTAAGAAGAAGCATAAGAAAGGATAGGGGTTCAGCCAATTATTAATTAACATCTCGATTTGGACGCAGACGCTGACCCGAACGCCACGCTGACCCAAACGCCAGTGTGAGTGACACATGCCAGCGTAATGACCCCAACGCCAAGAATGCGTAGAACCACTGTATTTTGGCAGACATATTTTAGGGGACATCACTCTTCCAAACTGAAATAATATATCTGATCAAACTAGGAAATTACCGACTTGAGATCATTCAAGAAATGTAGACAGCAATGAATAATTAAAATCGTCTAGAAGAAACATTATACGTGGTGGGGAAATAAGTGGAAGATAAAGATGACCTCGTTTATTTTGAAAGTTGCATAGATCATTTAAGAGTTGGAAAACAACCAAAGAAACAAAATAAATTAGATACAATCTAAAACAAATGTCTCACAATAATACTTTGTTTACTATAAAAAAAAAAAAATTACGTGCCCTCGTCACGCTAAGTGGCGTATAGGAAATATGTTGTTAGTGGCCATAAATATTACAGACCTTCGGCGCATGATTTTTGGGGTAATGTGGTCGGTAGTACGCCCGTGCCGCTTTACTTTTCAAGAAAAAAATCCAGTACCCATTAAAGGCTGGGTGAACCCGGAAGTCGTCGGTTGGAATCGATCTTTACCTTTGTCCTTTGTAGTCCAGTTCACTAACCACTGAGCTATCGGGGCTCCCTTATGTTTACTGTAGAATGATTTAATGACTAAAGAAGTCAGAAAAATGACAAAGCATCGTACAATATTTAATAATAATAAAGATACACAAGCAAACACGGGTTGCCACACGTGGACTGGTAAGGAGAAGGTGAACCAAATTGACTCCAGGACCATAATGAAGGATATAATCTGCCTCTAACATGATGTACGACAATCCCTTACACACTCCTACCCCACTCGACCTACGTTGTTGTTTAGACCAGGAAACTCTAGGTCGTGCCTTGTTGATCTCACCAATAGGTTTTCTATCTTGAGAAATAAAACGATGTGCCATTGTATGTCCCTGAAAGCTTGCATAACGTTTGTTATGACCAGCGAGTCCCATTTGTGATTGGCAGTCACTTCCACATAAAGGACATATGTATTTGTATAATGAGGCTGACGTAGTATTTATATGCATCTTCATCCTTGAGTCTTTTCCTTTCTTATCACTTCATTTGTCTCTTTTTGTGTCCGAGCGTTATTTCGTTCTCCACTAATGCAGGAAGATCTATCTGCCAGTGACAATTGGCTTGTTTTACCCCTATCTTGATATCAACACTATAAGTAAGTTCACAAATTCGTGCCCACAGAGTTGATCAATTATCTCGGAAACTGTTTGATGAATTTCTGTAATTTTTTTTCATGACATCTTATTTTTTTCACCGACCTTCAGATTTTATAACATTTAAGTACAAATGTAGTCTTAATTTTGAACATATTGTTTTTTGTTATATAATTTAAGGAAAATATCAAACCGTGTGCTCTAAACATGAGATTTTACTGTAAATTATGTTAATTTTCTAACAAACCTCTCATTAGATTGTGTCTTACAAGTTACGGTTCAGTGAGCGGAGATTGTGCTAAGATTCTGTGGAGAGCACGTGAAATTTTTCTCAACAAATGTGGATATTGTAAAATCCTAAAAATAACCAACTCATAGACTGCCTAAAGGATATAAATCTAGACGTCACAGACATACGACTAATATGTAATTTGTACTGGGAGCAAACAGCAATAATAAAATATAACAAGGAGAACTCTACACCCATGGACATAAAAAGAGGAGTAAGACAAGGATGCATCCTATCACCAAGCTTGTTCAATCTATACACTGAGAAAATCTTTAAAAACACCTCAGAGATGCCAGGCCTAAACGTTAATGGAAAGATAATCAATGACCTAAGATATGCTGATGATACTGTTCTACTAGCAGGAAATCCTAAAGATCTACAACAATTGCTTAATGTGATAAACATAACAAGCAAAAAATATGGACTAGAAATGAATATCAAAAAGACTAAAACTATGATCATAAACAAAGAAAATTCTCAAGACCTACAATTAAATATCACAGTTGAGGGAATACATCTGGAGACAGTCCAGAGCTACAACTACTTGGGACATACTATAACTAATGATGGAAAAGGCAAAACTGAAATAAACAAAAGAATAGGTATGGCAAAAAGTAATTTTAATGCCATGAAAAATATACTAACAACAAAACAAATATCAGCAGGGCTGAAACTAAGAATGGCAAAATGTTACATTTTCTCAATATTCCTGTATAGTGCAGAAACATGGACATTAGGCAAGAAAACAGAACAGAAAATTGAAGCCTTTGAATTGTGGATTTATAGAAAAATAGGTAGAATTGGATGGAAACAAAAGATAACAAACGATGACGTTTTAAAAGAACTGAAAATAAAAAGAGAACTACTAAATACAATTAAGACAAGACAAATGACATTTTTGAGGTATGTTAAAAGACACAACAGCCTACTAAAAGTAATATTGGAAGGAAAAATACAAAGTAAAAGAGGCAGAGGCAGACCAAGACTAACATGGACGAGCAACATCAAAAATGGACAAGTCAATCTATGACATCCTGCACCATCAAAGCAAGAAACAGAGTAGAATGGCGATCCATGGTAGCCAACCTTCGTTGCTGTGAAGACACTCGATGATGATGATGAAAAATAAGGACAACCAAGAAAATTATATTTATTTTTAATACCTCAAAGAAGCATAATTCTTTCCTAAATGCATGAAGGTAGGGAGAAAATTCAGATGCAAGGTCGGTTAAAAAAATCAGATTTCATGAAAAGAATTACAGAAATTCATCAAACAGTTTCCGAGATAATTAAATCTGTGAGCACGAATTTGTGAACTAACTCTTCGTTCTTGTGTTGAAATCAGCGCCGGTTTTAGCATTAGCTCAGTTTAGACGATCTCCTCGGAACATCAGCATTACTTCTAAACATAGAAAAGAGAGATCATTACATTATTTTAGATTTTCATATTTTAAAAATAAAATACTGTTTAATTTATGTCGAATGAACATTATAAATAATTACGTGTAGCTGTGCTGTCGTTGAAGACGGTCCACCAATGGATCAGGCGGAGTTAATAATGCTCGAGAAATGCGGGAAGGGCACGTGACTTCGATGACCATGAGCCCAGATCTCTCCTTCCGATGAAAGAAATGGGAATAAAGATGGGTTTATCCAGAAACGACAAGAGCTAGGGTTCGATCCCAACCAACGGCTTTCGGTTCACCCAGCCTTTAATGGGTACCGGATATTTTTCTGGGAAAGTAATGGCCACGGGCGTAATACCGACCACACTACCCCAAAAATCATGTGCTGTAGGGCTGTAAAATGTATGGACAATATAACAGTATCGTGGCTTCACACTAGGGTAGGCTTACACATAATTTGTACAATAATAAAGGAAATGCATTGTAAACATTTATTTCTCTCGTATTTTTATGTCACGCTGTAATGATACATATATTTTAATTTGCTTATTGCTTCTTTCTACATAGGTCCTCGTCTGGAAAATGTAGATCTATAGGAAATCATATCATCGGGGAGTCGAGTTTTAAAACTTGACCTTTTCAAGTTCTTCAATGGACGTAACCATTAATGCTGATGATGGAGAATTACACAAAACCTGCAAAAACTGGATATATACTGGACATAAACTGGACACAAATTTAAACAATTCATTATTCGAATATTATTCGACTGTAGCAATAAAATTGATTTTAGATTCATCACTAATGGGATAAAAGCTATTGCTTTGTTTGGGATTACTGGGCTATTAATATAGGTTATTGTTTTGATGTTGTCATCAACAACTTCTGTCAGGTCGGATAATCTTACCTGCTACTGTTCTCAGTAAACAGTAGAACCTGTGGCTACCCTGCTGCCTTGCAGGTATGCTCGGGAGAGTAAAAGGCTAAGGGAGGGTACCCTGGAGTAAAATAACCCCACTGCCTTGTTGGTGAGACCTTTTAGTCAAAGGCTAGCGGAGCCAACCTTAATCAAACCAACGGGAGACAACTTAAAACGTCGTAATTTCTTTGTACAATCATGAATCGCTACAATAAAAGAAATCACGACAACAACGTTAAAGGGGATTCCACTGGAAAACCCTCGTTCGGTAGGAGACATCATGTGCTACAGGTGATACCCGATCGTCATCAAGCTACTGTGAGTAAAATAAAGATAAAACAAACTCTAAAGATAGGTACTTATAATGTAAAAACACTGATGCAGAAGAGTTAACTGAAAAATATCAAACAGGAAATGAAATGAATGGGTTTGCATTTATTGGGACTTTGTGAAATGAGATACACCGGATCAGGGGAGATGTATTCTGATAAACATAAAATAATCTATTCTGGAGGTATTGAACACCAAAGAGTAGTAGGCATCATCTTGGATGCAAAAAGAGCTAGAACAGTGACTTTTAGTGAAATCGGATGGAAAGCCAATAGATATAAATCTCATACAAGTTTATGCACCAGCAGCAGACAGTCTAGAGGAAACAATTGATAAATTTTACGAGTTAAATAAGACACTTCATGAATGCAAACCACATGAAAACACCATAGTCCAAGGGGATTTAAACGCAAAAGTAGGAAATGAAAGAGTTGAGAAAGTAGTTGGTCATTATGGCTTAGGCGAGAGGAATGAAAGAGGTGAGAAACTTATTGACTGGGCAAGAACACACAACATGATGATAGGAAACCCCTGGTTTAAGCAACATCCAAAACGTCTGTGGACATGGAAAAGCCCAGGGGACAACGCACGTAATCAAATTGATTATATAATGATAAGCAATAGATTCAGAAACAGTCTGGTGTGTGTGAAAACTAGACCAGAGGCAGATTGCAATAGTGATCATGTACCAGTTGTGGGAAAGCTTAGAGTAAAATTAAAAACAACAAAACGAGCCTCAGTTAACATCAAGTTAAATTTAGATTTACTAAAATCAGACAAGAAGCTGCAAGACAAATATAAAATCACAATTCAGAACCGTTACAATGCAATAGAGAAGATACAAAGCATTGACGAACAGTGGGAAAGGCTAAAAGAATCAATGCAACAAACATCAAAAGAGTTCATACCACCAGTGAGGACAATTTCAAGAAAGAAATAGATGACAGATGAAATTTTGCAGCTAATGGATACAAGAAGAAGAAATAAAGAAAATAAAGATGAGTGTAAGAGATTAAATAAAGAAATTGTAGTAAAATGCAATGAAGCAAAAGAAGCATGGCTAAAAGAGAGATGCAAAGAGATTGAAATGCAACAAAAAGGAGATGCTAAATCTATATATAAACAAATTGAGGAATTAACAGGAAGAAAAACGCAATCAAAAAATGGATGTTTAAGATCAAAGGAAGGAGAACTGTTGATTGATCAAGAAAACATAAGGGAACGATGGACAGAATACATTAAAGATCTTTATAATGATGAACGAATAGAAGTAAATATTAAGGATAATGGAGAAGGACCAGAAATAATCAGAGAAGAAGTGGAAGACGCCTTGCGCAGTATAAAAGCAGGCAAAGCTCCTGGACCAGATAATATAACTAAAGAAGAGATTGAAGCCATGGGTGATTTTGGAATAGAAATAATAACACAAATATTGAATGATATCTACAACAACGGATATATACCAGACGACATGCTCAAATCAATATTCATAGCCCTACCAAGGAAATCGGGTGCTATTGAATGCGGTGATCATCGCACAATAAGCCTTTTGAGTCATATGACTAAGATATTACTAAGAATCATCATGCGAAAAGTGCGAAACAAAATCAGTCCAGAAATTAGCGATGAACAGTGTGGTTTTGTTAGAGATAAAGGAACAAGCAATGCCATTTATATCATAAGATCTTTAGTAGAAAGAGCCATAGAGGTGAAAACAGATCTATACCTATGTTTCATAGATTACAACTAGGCATTTGACAAAGTAAAGCACCAAGAAATAATCAAAATTTTAGAAAGCATAAACGTAGACAGCAAAGATCTAAGAATAATAAAAACCATGTACTGGCAACAAACAGCGGCCATAAGAACTGGAAACCAATTGGGAATGTTTCAACAAATAAAACAGGGCGTTAGACAAGGTTGTGTGCTGTCACCAGATTTGTTTAATTTTTATAGTGAGATTATTTTAAGATCCATAAGGGACATGCCTGGAATAACAATTGGAGGTCATATTATAAATAATGTAAGGTATGCTGTTGATACAGTCTTAATCGCAAAGAGTGAAAATGAGTTTTAAAAAATGTTGGACATTATAGTGAAAGAAAGCAAAAATAAAGCACTCAGGCTTAATAGCAAAAAGACAGAGGCAATGGTAACAACAAAGAAAAAGACATCACCTCAGTGCAAAATAAAGACAAGTGAAACAATATTAAAACAGGTAAATGAATTTAAATATTTGGGAAATTTGTTAACCTCAGACGGAAGATGTACAAAAGAGGTGAGATGCAGAATGGCTCAGGCAAAAGCAGCTTTCCAAAAAATGAGGAAGATACTATGCAATCCATTTTTGACAATAGAAACAAGAAAAATAGTTCTTAAATGTTATGTAGAGCCAGTCTTAACATATAGATGCGAATCATGGACAATAGGACAACAGACAAGAAAATCACTGGTGTCTGTAGAAATGTGGTTTTACAGAAGAATGTTGAAAGTACCATGGACAGCTAAGAAGAGTAATGAAGATGTTCTGAGAAAGGTCAAAGCAAAAATAGAGCTAATTTCCAATATTAGGAAGAGACAATCATCATTTTTTGACCATGTGATGAGAAGAGAACAACTGGAATATATTGTAACAACTGGAAAAATTGAGGGAGCAAGAGATAGTGGGAAGCAAAGAGAAAAAAATAACAGCCAGCTTAAGAGAATGGCTTGGCAGAAGGTCAACAACAGAAATGATAAATAGCTGCCGAGATCGAGAGTTGTGAAGAGACATGAACACCTACACCAGTATTCCCGGTACTTGATGATGATGATCACAAGCACACGCGTGAGGCTATGGCAGATGATATCACATGGCTAGTTAGGGACTAACAACGACAGAGGTGATCTTGACTGACAGATGTAATCACATTAGCATAGGGATGACTAAGAGACCATGTTAAAGCGCCGTGACTGACCACAAGGCTGTAAACTGGAAATGGCTTTAGCTGTCGATAAGGAATGTAGAACTCATAACTAAAGGCTAGTCACGACCGCCGTGACTGACCACTGTTCGTAAACTTACCTTAGCTGTCGATAAGGAATGTGGAACTCATAAACTAAAGGCTAGCACACAGTGGCAGATGGTTACGGAGGGTCACTTAGAATGACCTTAGCTGTCGGTAAGGAACGTAGAACTCATAAACTAAAGGCTAGTCACAGAGTGGTAGATGGTTATGTAGGATCACTTGAGTGTAGAGAGGAGTGGAGCAGTGACATTGGAGAACGTTAGAAACAGAAGAAAAGACGTATGAGAGTTAGAGAGAGAGAGAGAGAGACGGATAGAATATCCACCATACGAATAGCTGAGGTACAACGCCGACAGTAGTCGAAGTACTTCAGCGGCCAAGACTGTTAACAGATCGAACAAGCATCTATAGAAACGCTAGGAAGGATAGCCTGATAGTATCTATATGTATATAGATAATAAATGATGACTTATTTATAACACACCAAGTTTGTTCATTCTTGAATGTGTGGTGTCGTGTCTTATACGAAGAACAATTAGAACACGGCTATACAGTGATTAATTGGCGCCACAGTGACCAGAATCGGAGCCACAACACAACAGAGAGAAGATAGAGAGAAGAATCGACACAGCATAATAGAGAGAAGAATCAACGCAACATGTACAGAGAGAAGATAGAGAGAAGAATCAACACAACACGTACAGAGAGAAGACAAAGAGAAGAATCAACACAACACGTACATAGAGAATATATAGAGAGAAATCAACACAACACGTACAGAGAGAATATATAGAGAAAAATCAACACAACACGTACAGAGAGAAGACAAAGAGAAGAATCAACACAACACGTACAGAGAGAAGACAAAGAGAAGAATCAACACAACACGTACAGAGAGAAGACAAAGAGAAGAATCAACACAACACGTACAGAGAGAATATATAGAGAAAAATCAACACAACACGTACAGAGAGAAGACAAAGAGAAAAAATCAACACAACACGTACATAGGAAAGACAAAGAGAAGAATCAACACAACACGTACAGAGAGAATATATAGAGAAAAATCAACACAACACGTACAGAGAGAAGACAAAGAGAAGAATCAACACAACACGTACAGAGAGAAGACAAGAGAAGAATCAACACAACAATTCAGAGAGAAGACAAAGAGAAGAATCAACACAACACTTACAGAGAGAATATATAGAGAAAAATCAACACAACACGTACAGAGAGAAGACAAAGAGAAGAATCAACACAACACGTACAGAGAGAAGACAAAGAGAAAAATCAACACCACACGTACATAGGGAAGACAAAGAGAAGAATCAACACAACACGTACAGAGAGAATATATAGAGAAAATCAACACAACACGTATAGAGAGAAGACAAAGAGAAGAATCAACACAACACGTTTAGAGAGAAGACAAAGAGAAGAATCAACACAACACGTATAGAGAGAAGACAAAGAGAAGAATCAACACAACACATACAGAGAGAATATATAGAGACAAATCAACACAACACGTACAGAAAGAAGACAAAGAAAAGAATCAACACACACGTACTGAGAGAATATATAGAGAAAAATCAACACAACACGTACAGAGAGAAGACAAAGAGAATAATCAACGCAACATGTATAGAGAGAAGATAAAAAGAGAAAAATCAACACAACACGTATAGAGAGAAGATAAAGAGAAGAATCAACGCAACACGTATAGAGAGAAGATAAAGAGAAAAATCAACACAACACGTATAGAGAGAAGATAAAGAGAAGAATCAACGCAACACGTATAGAGAGAAGATAAAGAGAAGAATCAACGCAACACGTACAGAGAGAAGATAAAGAGAAGAATCAACACAACACGTACAGAGAGAAGATAAATAGAAGAATCAACACAACACGTACAGAGAGAAGATAAATAGAATAATCAACGCAACACGTACAGAGAGAAGATAAAGAGAAGAATCAACACAACACGTACAGAGAGAAGATAAAGAGAAGAATCAACACAACACGTACAGAGAGAAGATAAAGAGAAGAATCAACAAACACGTACAGAGAGAAGATAAAGAGAAGGATCAACACAACACGTACAGAGAGAAGATAAAGAGAAGAATCAACACAACACATACAGAGAGAAGACAAAGAGAAGAATCAACACAACACGTACAGAGAGAAGTTAGAGAGAAGAATCGACACAGAATATTCCATATCCAGCCCACCTCACGAGCAAGTTGACCAACAAGCAGAAAGGTCACGCCAGAGTCCACCTTCACCTGAATCTGTAGCAGACCAATACATTAACAAGAAACTCTACCGCACACTGTCAATGCGTTTGTGTCAAGCCTGTTATCTATCTATCTATTGACTTTTAGAGCCGTAACCGGCCCATAGGGCGTAGACCAAGATACACCTTCTCCTATATGAATTTTTGTTCTAGCAGTTTTCTTTTAAAGATATTTTATCAAATCTAGCCATCTGTCTCTGTTCTGTGCAAGCAGTTCTATCTCATTGAGGGAGCCGACTCCTGCTGCTCTTGCCTCTCTCATCAATGTTCTTCTCAGTGTCTCCCTGGGTCTTCCTCTTGTCTTTTACCTGTTGTTTCCCATATGAGGGCTTGCTTTGCTATTCGATTATTATCTCTTCTCATCACATGTCCAACGTATGACCATCGTCTTTTCTTTATTACTGAAGATATTAGTGGTTGATTGGCGTTTTCTCTAATTTCCTCGTTTGTTTTGAATTCGTTCCATGCTATACCAAGTATTTTCCTTAGACATTTATTTTCGAATGCGTTCAACTTTGTTTCTATATCTCTTGTTGTTTTCCAGCTTTCACACGCATACGTAAGGGTTGATAGTACATTTGATTTGAATAGCCTAAGTTTTGTGTTTGTGCTAATGAGTTTTGATTTCCACAACTTTTCAAGGCTTCTGAAAGACATTGCTGCTTTAGCTATTCTGATTCTAATTTCTTTGCTCGTATCCCCTTCTCGATCAATGTGACTTCCAAGATAGATAAAGTGATTGATCTCTTCTACTGGTTTGTTTTCTATGTATATTTTGTCGCCTGTTGGAATTAAACTTTTCATGACTTTAGTCTTTTCATGATTGACCTCAAGCCCAATTTTGCTGGCTATTGATGATAGTTCATTTGTGTTTTCCTGCATCGTTTTTATATCTGACTGCTGATGAGAACTATGTCATCAGCAAAGTCGAGGTCCTCCAAATGGTCTCCTTGTATCCATACGATGCCTTTATTACCAGTGCAGCATTTCTTCATTATGAAGTCCATAACAATTCCAAATAACAAGGGCGATAAAATACATCCTTGTTTAACCCCAGTTTCTATTATCCTGTTATCTGCTGACCATCAATGTTTTGGTCAAAATTTCAAGTGCTGTCCAAGAGAATTGTCGTCCAGCAGTAAGCCTTTCACCTTTTTCACCAGTGTTATGCGTTGTTCGACACACCAGCAGAAATAACAACACCTGTATTCAAGTCTAGTGAGCTCAATGTTTTTTTTTTTAAATTTATAATAGAATTCAGTTTCATCGTGTGCAGTGCTAGAACAGTAAACAGTAGATAGAGAACAATTTTAATTTCTAGGAGATTCAAGAGGCCTAGTATAGTTATAAAATCACTGATTCGGTTATCATCGCGTGTGTTAGTAGGAAGTGTGCACACTAACTGTAAGAAATTGACGAATAATTAGTTATTTAAGTTAGTTAAGCAGCAGTTAGGAGTGTTAAATAGTTAATTATTTTGTTACCTTTAACAAGAATAGACATACCAGTCATTGCAAATTATTTTTGGCCTGTGCTGGTTATAATTTTTTTTTGAAGTGTAATATACTATCACAATAACATTGTTATTTGTAAACTATTTTATGGTTGCCGAAAGTTTTAAGAATTACTATTAATCATAATTAATGTTGTCATTCCACAGGTACGGTACTAATTTTAAGTTTCTTTTTTTTTATTTCAGAAACCCTGACCAGATTAAAATTGCTGATTTAAAAAAAAATATAGTTAAAAGTGAAATTGATTTATGTTAATTGTTCATTTATTTTAAAGCATAAATTAAAGTGTCACTGCGGTTAGATTATAGCCCTCCAGAGAACAAGTACATACATAGTCAAGCATACAGTAGTCACCAGCATACAATACAATACAAGGATCAAGGAACCAGGATGGAGTCTACAACCGTAGAAGGGGTTACAACAGAGTCCCTGAAACAAATATGCTGTGTAGTGAGTTATTTAAAGATGGCCATAATTCAACTAGAATTATTTGACTAGAACTATTTTAGTAGAGAAATTAGAAGGATATAGTTTCCGGTTGTTTCCAAAATGGAGGAATTATTTGTCTCCGGCTTGGTATAGAACCGTTGATCAGAGGTTTAACAAGCCGCTATCGTAAAAACGATTTTATTAATGAAACGTAGACCTGATACAGAATGTGTCAATTAGCAGTAGATAGTAGTGATAGTTTTTTCGGCCCTAAAACAACAACAAAAATAGGATTCTGGAATGAACGTACAATGGCCGCACCGACGAAACATGCACAGGTCGCGAGCGAGATGGACAGATACGATCTAGATATTTTAGGATTAAGCGAAATGCGCTGGCTTGGAACAGGTAGGAGATCTATTGATAATAAAATAGTAGTTTTTTTTCTGGAAGAGAAGATGGACATCACCGTGAAGGAGTAGGCATAATGATGACAGACATAGCTGCAAGAAGTTTATTAGAATGGGAACCGTTAATAGCCGTCTGATACGAACACGCTACAAAACAAAACATGGAAGACTTTCAATTGTTCAATGCTATGCGCCTACAAACGAAGCTGATGATGAAGTTAAGGATGATTTTTATAACCAACTACAACAACTTATAAACAAAATACCAAAACACGATCTTTTAATTGTAATAGGAGATTTCAACGCCAAAGTGGGAAAAGACAACGCAGGAGTGGAAAATGTGATAGGGAGAGAAGGGTGTGATACTACAAGTCAGAATAGTGAAAGATTAATAGAATTATGTTCAATAGAAAATTTAGTTATAGGTGGGACATTATTTCCACTCAAAAATATTCACAAAATAACAAGGATATCTCCTGATGATAGAACCTCAAATCAAATTGGCCACCTATGTATTAAACAACAATTCAGATCATCATTAATAGATGTAAGAGCATACAGAGGCGCTGATGTTAATAGTGACCACAACCTGTGCATTGGGAAAATAAGATTAAAATTTAGAAGCCAACAGAAGAAGTCAACTACACATAACATTGATAGTCATAAATTGAAAGATGACGCCATAAAGGAACAGTTTAACATAGAGCTAAGTAATTGTTATACAGCACTCGGTGAAATAGACTTAGATATCAATGAAATGTGGGACTCACAGAGCAAAATACTAATGACAGCAGCAGAAGCAAGTGCCGGACTGAAGAAAATGGAAAAACGAGCTTGGATCTCAGACACCACATGGAAATACATCAAAGAAAGAAGAGAAGCGAAGAGAGCCATGACTAATGTAAAGACAGGTCTTGGAAAGGTTCTGACAAAAGCAACATACAAAGAATTAGACAACAAAGTGAAAAGTTCAGCAAGAAGAGATACAAGAGCTTATGTAGACAATTTGGCAGAGAAAGCAGAGACAGCTGCAATTACAGAGACAGCAGAACTATTTATACTGTACAAAAGATGCTGACAAACACCTATACATCCAGTGGAACACCAATTCTAGACAAATCTGGATTAATGCTAACAACAAGCGCAGACATAAAAGCCCGTTGGGCGGAACACTTCAAAGAAATTCTTAACCGTCCACTACCCAACAGTTTAATAGATTTTGAAGCTGAAACACCAACAGCAGAATTAGATGTAAATTTAGATGACTTCACTTTGAGCGAAATAGAAACTATTTTAAAGCTTATGACCAATAACAAGGCTGCTGGAGAGGATAAGTTAACAGCTGAGATCCTCAAGGCAATTGATAGCCATAATTTAATACACCTCCAAAAAATGTTCAACATCATTTGGAAAACAGAGAAGACACTTCATAAATGGAAAAAAGAAATCATTGTTAAGATTCCAAAAAGGGCAATCTTAGAGATTGTAACAACTGGGGAGGCGAGACACTTTTGTCAGTTGCCTCAAAGTTATTCTGCAAAATCATCCTAAATAGAATAAAGTATTCAATAGATACAGTAATGCGTGAAGAACAGGCTGGGTTTAGAAAAGGGAGAAGCTGCCTTGAACACATTTTCACTCTACGACTTATATTGGAGGAACACATTGAAAAGCAAAAACCGTTTGTACTTAACTTCATCGACTTCAAAAAAGCATTTGATAGTATTCATAGAGATTCTTTGTGGAAAATTCTGAAGCAATATGGCTTACCATAAAAAATCATAAATATTATCAAAGACATGTATGATGGCTACACATGTGCAGTTCGAACAGAGGAAGGACTGAGCGAATGTTTCCCAATAGAACCTGGGGTTAAACAAGGATGTATTTTATCGCCCTTGTTGTTATGGACTTCATAATGAAGAAATGTTGCACTGGTGATAAAGGCATCGAATGGATACAAGGAGACCATTTGGAGGACCTCGACTTTGCTGATGACATAGTTCTCATCAGCAGTCAGATAAAAACGATGCAGGAAAACACAAATGAACTATCATCAATAGCCAGCAAAATTGGGCTTGAGATCAATCAGAAAAAGACTAAAGTCATGAAAAGTTTAATTCCAACAGGCGACAAAATATACATGGAAAACAAACCAGTAGAAGAGATCGATCACTTTATCTATCTTGGAATTCACATTGATCGAGAAGGGGATACAAGCAAAGAAATTAGATTCAGAATAGCTAAAGCAGCAATGTCTTTCAGAAGCCTTGAAAAGTTGTGGAAATCAAAACTCATCAGCACAAACACAAAACTTAGGCTATTCAAATCAAATGTACTATCAACCCTTACGTATGCGTGTGAAAGCTGGAAAACAACAAGAGATATAGAAACAAAGTTGAACGCATTCGAAAATAAATGTCTAAGGAAAATACTTGGTATAGCGTGGAACGAATTCAAAACAAACGAGGAAATTAGAGAAAACGCCATCAACCACTAATATCTTCAGTAATAAAGAAAAGACGATGGTCATATGTTGGACATGTGATGAGAAGAGATAATAACCGAATAGCAAAGCAAGCCCTCATATGGGAAACAACAGGTAAGAGAAAAATAGGAAGACCAAGAGAGACACTGAGAAGAACATTGATGAGAGAGACAAGAGCAGCAGGATTCGGCTCCCTCAATGAGATAGAGCTGCTTGCACGGAACAGAGACAAATGGCGAGATTTGATAAAATATCATTAAAAGAAAACTGCTAGAACAAAAAGTTCAGATAGGAGAAGACGCCCTATGGGCCGGCTACGGATCGAAAGGTCAATAGATCGGTAGAGATAATTCAAAAGGGGGTGAGTACAAATATCCCTACTTTTACAGGGAACCAGCCAAGTTTAAGAGGTGGATAGAGGAAGTCAAGAAGTATGCTCACTTACAAAGATAGGCTCCAGAGACGTAAGACTTTTAGCCTTTCAAGCAAGTTCAGGGGTGTTTCAAACTTTATTAGAAGAAGATAGAGCAAAAACCTGATGAACCATGGGAGGACTGTAGACAAGAGTTAACCCAGAGATATTCTGAAAATGGAGACGCACAATGTGCCTTTGCCATGTGGAGAAAAATAAAGCAGGAAAGAGGCGAAACAGTACGCATGTATGGAGACAGACTGCATAATTTAGCAGAACAAACATTCATGGGGTATAGTCTGGAATCAGAAACTGTTCGTGTTCAATTAACAGTAACATACAAAGATGGGCTGAGAGATGCAAAATAAAAAAATGCATATATTAAGGAAAACCCCACAAACTCTTGGTCAGGCAATAGACATGGCTATAACAGAGGAGAATCTGAGAATGAGATTTCAGATTGGAGAAACTAGAAATTTATCTCAGTATCAAGAAGATACCAATGATCGAATTGTGAGACCAATGGAGGTAGATCACGCTAGGTACCGTTGGACCAGAGGACAGAGAAGGGAAAGACAACCCCAAAGGGTTGAGGCTGTTGCAGATCATAGGAGATGTTATAATTGTGATAGGTTGGGCCATTTGGCGAGAGATTACAAGGAACCAAAGAGAGAGATTTCAGGCAACCAATGAATGTCGGACGAAGACCACTCGCTAGACCATGGTCGGAAAACTAATACCGCGCTCCTTGATCCGGACCACAAGGGGTGAACGGAAATTATATCGGTCTGGAATTGAAGAAGAAAACCGATTACGCGGGGGCCCCAGCTCTTGCATAATAAAAATAGATAGATATAGGTTTAGAGCTTTAATAGATACTGGCGCCTCTGTCAGCGTCATAAGAGAAGCTGCATATCGTCCATTGAGGGAGAAATATGGTTTAAGACCTTCTACCCATAGCCTGGAATTAGTAACTGGAGGGTCATTAGAAGTAAAAGGAGAAACTAAATTAATTATACAGATTGGAAATGTAAAAATGAGACATAAATTTTCTGTTGTGAGCAAGCTAAACAGAGCAATGATAATTGGGAGAGATTTCTTACACAGGGAAGGAGTTAGAATCTATTTTAATCTTAGAAAGATTAGAGTAAGAAATGAGTGAGACAGGATGGAATATGACTTGCATATAGCCAGCCTGGTTAGAGTAAATAAAGAAATGGTAATAAAACCTAACACGGTCAATATTATACAGGCAAGAATAAAGGGGACTGGATATTTCCATCCAGGAGAGGTTGTACACACATGTAACCTAAGGGATTCGATTATCTCAGATGAGACTGGATTATCCATAATTGAAGGCATTGTTGATTTAGGAAAGAATAATGAATTTCCATTGATGGTTCTCAGCTACACCGGGAAAACGATAAAATTAAAGAAAGGATGTGTCGTTGCAGAGATCAACAAGGAAATCAAATCAAATAATATAGACATGCTAGAAGGAAGTCCAGGACAAGAAAATGAGCACAACATGAATTGTTATCAAAGCCTACCCTACAAACATTTTACCAGGAGAGAGCCATTCTGTGAACAATACAAGAGTAGCTACCGGAGAAAGAGCAACTATAAGAAACCCATTGTTCCCCATCTAGTTCACATTAACCAGAGGGAATTAAATGAACAGAGAAGAAAGGATTTATTAGCACAACTAATTACTGATAATGACCAGAAAGAAGTTGGGGAAAAATTAGTTGTCAACAACCATGATGTGTTTGCACTGAATGATTTTGAACTAGGTCGGACAAAGACCACCCACATGGATATTGATACTGGTGATGCACCACCAACATATTCCAGGCCCTATAGAACACCACTGAAGGATAGAGAAATTGTGGAAAAGGCAATAGAGGAAATGCTTGAGGCAGGAGTCATTGAAAGAACCAGGTCCGCTTGGTCTTCACCTATAGTGTTAGTGTCTAAGAAGGATAAAACTCATAGATTTTGCTGTGACTACCGGGCTCTCAATAAAATCACCAAAAATGTATCGTACCCCATGCCACTGATAGATGACATATTAGGGATGCTAAATGGAGCCAAATATTTTTCTAAATTAGATGCCAGATCTGGCTTCTGGAGTATAAGCATCACTGCAGGAGCCAAGGAACGCACAGCATTCAGTACACACATAAGTAATTTTACTTGGAACGTGATGCCTTGTGGAATTAAAAACTCTCCAGCCATGAACTTAATGAATGAAGTACTGGAAGGGATGCAAAAGTTTGTGTTAGCATATATGGATGATATCCTAGTGTATACTTCCGGCAGTATGGCAGATCATCTCAGACACATAGAGTTAGTTTTTGAAAGGTTGAGACAACACTCTGTCAAGCTCAAACTAAGCAAATATAAATTTCTGAAAACAGAAACAAAATACTTAGGATTTGTGATTTGCGATGGTATCAAACCAGATATAGACAAAGTTAAGGCTAATTAGGAATATGGCAAACCCTACAAAGGTTAGAGAAGTGCAAAGCTTCGTAGGCATGATTGGTTACTATACGAGGTTTGTACCAAACTTCTATGCCATAGTAGAACCTTTAGGGTCACTAACCAGAAAGTATGCACGATTCAGGGGGACGGAGGAATGTCAAAAAGCATTTGATAATTTGAAGAAAGCAATGACTACTGTACCACTCCTAGCACACCCAGATGTAGATCAAGAATTGATCTTGTATACCGATGCGTCAGATCAGACCATCGGTGCATGTCTAGTTCAGCCGAGTGAGAGAGGGGATGAAATTATACCTGGAATTAGGAATGAAAAAAGCCAATATATTTTTTATCACACTAGCTCAGTAAGTCACAGGGAAACTGGTCTACAGTAGAAAAAGAGGCATACGCCCTCCATTACGCATTACAAAAACTAGATTTCTATTTACACAATGCCAAGTTTACTATTAGGACCGACCACAAACCACTGAAGTCCATGTTGGAGTCACCAGTACACAATAGAAATATCCAGACATGGGAACAAAATCTACAAGGATATAATACACATATAGAATATATCCCTGGGACAGAAAATACCAGTGCAGACCTACTGTCCAGAATTCCATATGAGGATAAGAAGAAAAAGAAGACGATGAAGGGGAGCCGGAAATAGATGACAGAAATTTCAAAATTGATGTTACAAACACAAACAACCTAGAAGATCATTCCTCTGGTGCACAAAAAGAGGAAGCTCACACAGGAATAATAAGCGAAAGTGATATAGATTTGGAAGAAACAGTATCCAGAATGGATCAAGAAAAGGATCCAGAAATAAACAAAATTATGCAAGGTGTCAGAGCACATAGAAATCTTAGGAAGTGGAGACACTTTAGAATAGATGAGGAAGATGGTACTCTCTGTTTCATTTCACATGAAGATAGAAAACCACGTAGTAAAGTCTACGTGCCAGGGATTATAAGAAAGATGTGTTAGAAACGTACCATGAGAAGAATGGACACGTAGGAAGAAATAAGGTATTGGATGCAATTGTGGTAAAATATTACTGGCCTGGGTTGTTCCATGATGTTTATGATCACTTCAAAAGATGTAGAACTTTGCAAGCTTAGAAACGTGCAGACAGTGAAGTGCTCATACCAAGAGATGGATAAACAGTATTTCCCAATGCAGAAAGTAAGCATCGATCATAACTAGGCCATATCCCAGAACGGCATCAGGCAATAAATACATAGTCCATTTCACAGATTGCTACAGCAGATGGCCTGAGAGCTTTCCGGTGGCCGACAAAACTAGTGCGACGGTGGTTGATATTCTATTAAATGAATTTATACCCAGATATAATTGTCCACAAGTGATTTTAACAGACAACGAAGGTGAATTTACTAGCAAGCAGTTTGAACAGACACTGAAAAGGCTAAATATTAAACACATCACCACATCAATCTATCACCCGGAGACTAATGGCATCAATGAAAGACAGCACCGAACCCTAAATGATATTATAGCAAAATCCACCAATAGAACACAAGGAGACTGGGATGTGATTCTTATCCATGCATTAGCAGCAATTCGTGTCAATAAAAATGACAGCACCAAATTCACTCCGTACTTCTTGCTGTTTGGAAGAGAAGCGATGTTTCCCCTAGACAATCTGTTGAAACCCAGAAGAAGGTACCATGGTGACGAGCCACATGAAATAAGTATGCAGGAGATGCACCGAGCACACAGAGAAGTTTGGGCCAACCTTTAGAAGGTAGAATAAAAACGTAATAAACGCTGTGGAACTGAAGAGACGCCAACTCTTAAAGTGGGCGAGAAAGTGCTCTACAGAAAGCCACAGGTCACATCAAAACTAGAACCTAGGTGGAAAAGTGGATACATAGGGTTTAAGAAGAAAGGACCAGTTACCTATGAGATTAAACATCAACTTAGTAACTAATATATAAGAACACATGTACGTTATTTAAGATTAGACGATACCTTGTGGAGTGAACCTGAGGAAGGAACTTTTGCAGACAGACCTAGACGCCAAGCCACATATGTCGTGCCAAGGGAATATAGACCATCATTGATACAAGAGGATCTAAGGCCCAGAGCAGGAAGTGACTCTACAGTTACTCTGACAAATGTTAGAGAGGACATACAGGAAAATTTGATCCCAGAAGACTCGAGTGCACCAGAGTCAATACACAGTGAAATATCAGAAACTGATGGCCCATATAAAAACACCCGTCAAGCTTGTAAGAGAAAACTAGATAGAATCGCTGATATGGAGAAAAGAAGGCTGAGAAGAATAAGGGAACAATCCTCCAACGAAAGTGATATGCCATTACCAGAAAAAAGGCAACGCTTAGAGGATAGGGAAAACAGATTAGTACAAGAAGATAAGGACAATTTAAGTTATAATGAAATGAAAGCAAAGACTCTATTGCATCAGATAGTTACGAGACAATGGAGGAATCATTGATAGAAGAAGATCAAATAAAGAAAAGACCGAATAAATTTTCATCGGAAGAAGCTCCAAATTGTAAGAGGAGAGGTATAGAATAAGAGCAGACAAGAGAACTGATGGAAAAGAGTGATTGCCTCAGAGGAAATATAGACTTGAGTAGTAGATCAGAAGTAGCAAACTACTAAATTGGATGGTAATCCAAGTTTACGAGAGATCAATTGTATGTAGTAAATGAGAAAGAGGAAGAAGGGAGAAACAAAGGTGATAATCTGTGTTTTGAGATGACCTAGAAGATATTAGGTTGTACTTGGAGAAATTTATGTGAAGAAAAGAGAACCAAGGGTGATAACCTGTGTTTTGAGTTGATCTAAAGGAAGTTAAGTTGTGAATAGAGTAATTATGTAACGAGAGTGGTCTATCTATCTTTCGTTCGCTCGAAGTATTGTCTATATCAGCAATGTCGTTTCCTGTATGAATTTTACTGTCTTTTGTAATTCTTGCAGTGGCCCATATAGTTTTGTCTGTAGTGTTGTATCTATGGGCCAATGGATTTTCCTCAGTCTACTATATTCAGTGCAGTCTTGAAGTATGTGTTCAGCAGTCTGGGGTGCCTGACCACATGTACAAGTAGTTGATGTGCCGATCTTGAATTTTGTATACATGTGACTGTGGAGTCGATTGTGTCCTGTTCTTAGGTGTATAATGATAACTTGTTCATATCTATTCATATTATGAAAGGCATCCTGATTTGGGGCTTGTGGTCCTCTGATTGATTTGATTATTTGTTTCTTATGATGGTATGTAACTGGTGTATCTAGTTGTGTGCCTGTTGAACCTTCCTTTGCCAACTGATCTGCTTTCTCATTTCCTGGTATTCCACAGTGAGACGGGATCCACTGCAGGGCAACCCTGTGGTGCTTGCAGAGTTCAGTCAATAAGGTCTGCAGATGTGGTAATTTTCTGGATTGTAGTGCCTGGAGTACTGATCTTGCATCTGTCAAAAACACTACAGGCTGTGGGCTAAGATTACTGTTCAACAGTTTTTCTATTGCCAACTTTATTGCTTGTATTTCTGCATCATAATTGTGACAATATTTCCCTGTTGCTATTTTATTCATATCCCTAGTGTTATTTGGGTACTCTATATATGCACCTGCTCCCCCATTCTTTACTGCATTCTGTGCTGATCCATCTGTGTACACACGGATCCATAGGTCTTGTGGGTATTCTTCATCCAGGAAACTGAGAGTTATTGTTTTTCGCTGTAGACTATTCTGTTCCTCTTTGTCAACTATTCCTTTCACTTCTGTCCGTATTTGAACTGATAATCCTGATTCATCTGTCCAGTGAGTCTGTTCTGGTATGGGCAGTAGGGGGTTAACCACTCTTGGCATGTCTGGTGTTTGTCTACTAATACGCTTGGCTTGGTGGATAAAACTGCTTCTCTTAAGTCGTCCCAATGCAAGATTTTGGAATCGGCCCTTCATTGGATGTCTCGGCATGCATACAAATTTTTCTGTCTGTATCAGCACCTTTGTGTCTCTGCGTTCTCACAGTGCTGGTATCCTCCACAATTTCTCCATCTCCAATATTGGTGTTGATTTCATTGCTCCTGTGATGACCCTAAGTGCCTGGTTTTGTACTTTATCCAGTTCTTGCAATGTGTTGTTTGATGCTGAGCACCATGCGGATGATCCATATTCTAAATGTGGGCGTATACTCTGTTGGTAAACTTTACTGAGTATTTTCCCACTCGCACCCCATGTGTTCCACACAACTTTCTTAGAATAGCCAATTTCCTCCTTGCTTTTTAGGTTGCCTTATTTATCTGCTGTTTCCAAGATAGTTTGTTATCAAATGTAACTCCGAGATATGTAGCTTGTATGTCTTCTTTCACAGGCTCAATGTTTATGTAGATGGCTCCTGCTTTTTGTTTTGGGGAGAGTGTGAAAAGTGTAGTACTGCATTTGTCTGTATTGATGCTGATACACCATCTATTTGTCTATGAATTCAGTGCATTCATAGCTCTTTGTAGCAATTTGGAGGCCACTGTTGCATACTCCTCTGTGCACCACATTACCAAGTCATCTGCATACATTGCTACTTTGATGCCATGTGGTAGTTCAGTAACTAGGTCATTGATGTAGATCAGAAAAAAGTGTTGGAGATAGTACCCCTCCCTGTGGAACGCCCTGGCGCAATAAGACCTTCTTACTCTTAAGACCATCCAGTTGCACTCTGGCTCTCCTGTTATGCAGGTATGCTTTGACCCATTTGTACATCCTGCCATTTACTCCATAATTTATCAGTTTTTTCAAAAGCCCTTCCTTCCATACCTTATCATATGCTTTCTTTAGGTCTATCCATGCTGCTAGTACCAGTTTCTTTTCTTGAAACGCATCTTCAAATTCCTGGGAAAGATAGGTTGCCTGATCTTTGGTAGAGTAACACTGTCTAAAGCCTGCTTGTTGTGGGACAAGGAGATTTTCACTTTCCAGGTACCAATGCAGTCTGAGATTGATTATACGTTCCATTGTTTTACACAAACAGCTTGTAAGGCTGATTGGTCTATAGCTGGATGTCATTGAACTATCTTTTCCTGGCTTTAGTAATGGTATCATAATTGCTTCTCTCCATGCCTGTGGCACTCTACCTGTGATCCAGCAAATGTTGTAACGAGAGTGGTAACTCGGGGAAAGTTATGTGAGAATCCCCTGAAGATGTTACATGAGAGTAATCATAAGAAGTTATATGAGAGTACGTATAAGAAATTGTATCAGATAAAGAGTTAATGAGAAGAAAATCATATATCTGTAGTCTAATGACTAGAGTTGTGCAAGAAATGTCAGATGACCTTGTACACAGATGTATGGGTAATGTATCTATCTATCTATTGACCTTTCGAGCCGTAACCGGCCCATAGGGCGTAGACCAAGATACACCTTCTCCTATATGAATTTTAGTTCTAGCAGTTTTCTTTAAAGATATTTTATCAAATCTCGCCATCTGTCTCTGTTCTGTGCAAGCAGTTCTATCTCATTGAGGGAGCCGATTCCTGCTGCTCTTGCCTCTCTCATCAATGTTCTTCTCAGTGTCTCCCTGGGTCTTCCTCTTTTTCTTTTACCTGTTGTTTCCCATATGAGGGCTTGCTTTGCTATTCGATTATTATCTCTTCTCATCACATGTCCAACGTATGACCATCGTCTTTTCTTTATTACTGAAGATATTAGTGGTTGATTGGCGATTTCTCTAATTTCCTCGTTTGTTTTGAATTCGTTCCATTCTATACCAAGTATTTTCCTTAGACATTTATTTTCGAATGCGTTCAACTTTGTTTCTATATCTCTTGTTGTTTTCCAGCTTTCACACGCATACGTAAGGGTTGATAGTACATTTGATTTGAATAGCCTAAGTTTTGTGTTTGTGCTAATGAGTTTTGATTTCCACAACTTTTCAAGGCTTCTGAAAGACATTGCTGCTTTAGCCAGTCTGATTCTAATTTCTTTGCTCGTATCCCCTTCTCGATCAATGTGACTTCCAAGATAGATGAAGTGATCGATCTCTTCTACTGGTTTGTTTTCCATGTATATTTTGTCACTTGTTGGAATTAAACTTTTCATGACTTTAGTCTTTTCATGATTGACCTCAAGCCCAATTTTGCTGGCTATTGATGATAGTTCATTTGTGTTTTCCTGCATCGTTTTTATCTGATTGCTGATGAGAACTATGTCATCAGCAAAGTCCAGGTCCTCCAAATGGTCTCCTTGTATCCATTCGATGCCTTTATTACCAGTGCAGCATTTCTTCATTATGAAGTCCATAACAATTCCAAATAACAAGGGCGATAAAATACATCCTTGTTTAACCCCAGTTTCTATTGGGAAACATTCGCTCAGTCCTTCCTCTGTTCGAACTGCACATGTGTAACCATCATACAATGATGACTGAGACTAAATTTATTGAGACTAATGTGTCGGTAGTCGAATGATTGTCAATAATTATTCAAATTTAAGTAATTGAGATGGCGTAACTAAGATGTCAGTTATTTGCTGGGGCTAATTGTTTGTTTGTTATTGTGATCTCCGGAGATGTGTGAGTTGTCCAATTATTGTTACATGTTTTTATGTGAATTGAGAGGATATTATACTCTGACATGCGCAAAGACTCGTGTAAATTTGTTTACCTCTATTTCAGACATGTTCTAGACATCTGTCAAAAATGCATATTACAATTATATTAGAGTTGTTGTATAATATATTGTTAAATATTTTTATTAATACTTTCAAAGTGCATGTTGTAATAGTACCATATATAATGATGTTGTTGGTTACAGACTCAACATTTTTAAGTTATAGACACGTAAGAGCTATGAGATGAGCTGAGTGAAAAGTGTTTAGGTCAGAATTCAGGTTCTCCTGAACAGACAAATTGTTGTGCATGGACTGAATGATTTTTGAAGCGGATTCGAGAGTTATTTTGTTATTGTCATGTATTGAGTTTTGACTTTGAAATTTTTTGTGGAATGAGACTTTGATTTATTTTATATGTGAATTTTTGATAAGTGTCATGCATGATTTATTTTATTTGCCTTATAGGATAATGTCTTTGATATATTGGATAAATGTCATACGTTAAATATGTACTTTGACATACTCTGTGTATGTTTGATGCTACAGTTGATGAACAGCTGTCCTTTATTGACATATGAGTGACTATATTTTCAAATGACATTGACTGGTAGGGATGGAAGACTATACGGTTATATTTTTTTATTTTTTGAGTGTGAAAATCTTGGCATATTTTCTCACTAGAGAATAGGGGAAGGTATGTAACTGTGAATGATGACACATACATATTTAGATCATAATTAAGTGAGGACAAAACAGAACTAGACAAATTTAGCATAGGGATGACTAAGAGACCATGTTAAAGCGCCGTGACTGACCACAAGGTTGTAAAATGGAAATGACTTTAGCTGTCGATAAGGAATGTGGAACTCATAAACTAAAGGCTAGTCACGACCGCCGTGACTGAGCACTGGTCGTAAACTTACCTTAGCTGTCGGTAAGGAATGTGGAACTCATAAACTAAAGGCTAGCACACAGTGGCAGATGGTTACGGAGGGTCACTTAGAATGACCTTAGCTGTCGGTAAGGAACGTAGAACTCATAAACTAAAGGCTAGTCACAGGGTGGCAGATGGTTAGGGAGGGTCACTTGAGTGTAGAGAGGAGTGGAGCACTGTCAAATGTAGTTTTTATCTGGAGAAAGAATAGTTGGCAGGAAAAAAAAGTAAACTGTCAGTAAAAGGACAGGAGTATAAAAGTTAGAAGGAAGACTTGAGAGGGGCTTCCACTTTTAGACTTCGAATTAGGAACACACAGAGATAGCCCGGCACTAGCGACCGATAGGAACTGAGATAGTCACAGAAGAACTTTCACTTAGAGAAGAGACTAGAACTAGAGATAGACATCGAGATAGCCATTGGAGAACGTTAGAAACAGAAGAAACAGACGTATGAGAGTTAGAGAGAGAGACGGATAGAATATCTATTATACGAATAGCTGAGGTACAATACTGACGGTATTTAAGTACTTCAGCGGCCAAGACTGTTAACAGATCGAACAAGTATCTACAGAAACGCTAGGAAGGATAGCCTGATAGTATCTATATGTATATGGATAATAAATGATGACTTATTTATAACACACCAAATTTGTTCATTCTTGAATGTGTGGTGTCGTGTCTTATACGAAGAACAATTAGAAAACGGCTATAATTGCACTGTAGATAGAAGATTGTGGAGGGACATGATCGCCTACGCCAATCGGCAGGGTACATGATGATGATGATGATATATAGGGACCAACAACGATAGGTGTGATCTTGACTGACAGATGCAATCACATGGCTAGTTAGGGACCAACAACGCAAGAGGTCATCTTGACAAGAACACACTTCACAGGGAATGGGTACACCTACTCAACATGTGTCATGTTGCCCCTTCTCGACATGTGTCATGTTGCCCCTTCTTGACATGTACCAAATTACACCTACTCGACATATACCATGGTAACAGCCTAACTTGCGTGTGTTGCCCTGAATTCGCGGGGGCTCATGGTAATTATATAGCCAACATGTTGGCTGGGTTTGACATTTCGCAATAAGCCTTAGCAATCAATTCTCTATCAAATCTGTTATCAATCATTGCATTTTCGATTGATTTTGTTTTTATAAATATTTATGTTCAAGATGCCATAATATTTTTTTTTAAATTAGTCTGTAACTATTTCGGCCGTATAAGAGTTGTAAATCTGTACCTCTTGGATAAATCAGGTATAATTATGCTCTCAGTTACCACAACGGTAGAACCAAACAAGAAAAAACGTTTAGCAAACCTCTTTACATTAGAAAAGACACGCCCATGTAATAATTATATTCTCATTGTTTTATAATTTTCTTTACACAGATATCAACTTAAAACAAAATGATGGAAAATATCACAGAAATTTCGATAAACTGGACAGAAAACGATTTGTATTACTGGCAGGAGTGTCGTGACCAAATCGAATTGAGGTTCAACATTTATACAATATTATGTCTGATCATCGCAATTTTGGGGATTATAGGACAGATAAATGCAGTCATTGTTTTAGTTCCGCCATCAATGAGGAACTCGACGTCAATACTTTTAGTGGTCATGGCTGCCTTTGATATTCTGTTTCTGACGACCACAATTTTGTATATATCCCTCATCATATATAGTTTCAGACACGAATTCTACGTTTTGCTGATCTGTGTCAGTGGAATTGTATGCACCAGTCATACAGGCACTATTTACATGACTGTTCTAGTAACGATAGAAAGAGCCGTAGTCGTTTTGTTCCCTCTCCACGCTAAACGTGTGTGTACAAAGACACGGGCTGGTATTGCTTCTGTGGGAGTTTTAATGTGGTCTGTGATTTACAGTATTCCTCAGTACATGGTATTCGGAATAAAACAAGACGATAGCAGCAATCAGTCTGAATACTCAATCTACAAATCTGAATTTGCCCTCAGCCATTTCTACAACATTGTGTATCTGGTTCATATCAACAACGTCTTTCATTTCATTGTACCGGCTGGAGCAATTATCACACTGAATGTCGCAATAATTAAACGGCTGTACCCAGATCGAAGAAGTTCCATTCGTCTGGACAGTTCACGTGAGGATAGTCAGATACAACTAACGGCCATGATCATTGTTTTGACCACCTTTTTCTGTGCTATTAAACTTGTAGATGTACTAGCGATTTCATTAAGTCAGACGGGAATATTTAATACGAATAATGGGGACTTACCCACCTGTCCTCTCAGCGAAATTAATCTGTATATTGTTGCTGCAGAAGGCAAGATCATCAACTCTGCCATTAACTTTATCATCTACAGCATCTTTGGACACAAATTTCGGCGTTGTCTCCGTGAACTCTGTTGCTCCAGACGATGTTCACAAGCTCATCACCCACCTATAGAACTACCACCTAGTACTCGGACCACATTTTCCGTGTCTGCTTTATGTCATTACCAAAATATTCTTCAAGACCAACATCGGCGGTAGGTTTGTACAGTGACATAGATATATGTATGTTATCTCATTCATCTCATCTTATCTCAGACACATCAACTGGTCTCATCTTAATATGTTGTTCTCTCTTTTTTAAAACCTCCCTTATGCTAATGTTGCGGTGTCATCAACTGCTAGCAACATAAGACTTGAGATCATTCAAGAAATGTAGACAGCAATGAAGAATTAAAATCGTCTAGAAGAAACATTATACGTGGTAGGGAAATAAGTGGAAGATAAAGATGACCTCGTTTATTTTTAAAGTTGCATAGATCATTTAAGAGTTGGAAAACAAACAAAGGGACACAATAAATTAGATACAATCTAAAACAAATGTCTCATAAAAATACTTTGTTTACTATTAAACAAAACAAAAAATTAACGTGCCCCCGTCACGCTAAGTGGCGTATAGGAAATATGTTGCTAGTGGCCATAAATATTACAGACCTTCGACACATGATTTTTGGGGTAATGTGGTCGGTACTACGCCCGTGCCGCTTTACTTTCCAAGAAAAAAATCCAGTACCCATTAAAGGCTGGGTGAACCCGGAAGCCGTCGGTTGGAATCGATCTTTACCTTTGTCCTTTGTAGTCCAGTTCACTAACCACTGAGCTATCGCGACCCCCTTTTGTTTACTATAGAATGATTTAATAATTAAAGAAGTCAGAAAAATGACAAAGCATCCTACAATATTTAATAATAATAAAGATACACAAGCAAACACGGGTTGCTACACGTGGACAGGTAAGGAGAAGGTGAACCAAATAGACTCCAGGACCATAATGGAGGATATGGGCTGCCTCTAACATGAGGTACGACCCTCCCTTACACACTCCTACCCCACCCTACCTACGTTGTTGTTTAGACCAGGAAACTCTAGGTCGTGCCTTGTTGATCTCACCAATAGGTTTTCTATCTCGAGAAATAAAACGATGTGCCATTGTATGTCCCTGAAAGCTTGCATAACGTTTGTTATGACCAGCGAGTCCCATTTGTGATTGGCAGTCACTTCCACATAAAGGACATATGTACATATTTGGATAATGAGGCTGACGTAGTATTTATATGCATCTTCATCCTTGAGTCTTTTCCTTTCTTATCACTTCATTTGTCTCTTTTTTGTGTTCGAGCGTTATTTCGTTCTCCACTAATGCAGGAAGATCTATCTGCCAGTGACAATTGGCTTGGTTTACCCCTATCTTGATATCAACACTATAGGTAAGTTCACAAATTCGTGCCCACAGAGTTGATCAATTATCTCGGAAACTGTTTGATGAATTTCTGTAATTCTTTTTTCATGACATCTTATTTTTTTAACCGACCCTAAGATTTTATAACATTTAAGTACAAAGGTAGTCTGCATTTTGCACAAATCGTTTTTTGTTATATAATTTAAGGAAAATATCAAACCGGGTGCTCTAAACATGAGATGTTACTGTAAATTATGTTAATTTTCTAACAAACCTCTCAGTGAATTGCGTCTTACAAGTTACGGTTCAGTGAGCGGAGATTGTGCTAAGATTGTGTGGAGAGCACGTGAAATTTGCCTCAACAAATGTGGATATTGTAAAATCCTAAATATTAGGACAACCAAGAAAATCATATTTTTATATACCTCAAAGAAGCAAAATTCTTTCCTAAGAGCATGAAGATCGGGAAAAATTTCAGACTTTAGGTCGGTTAAAAAAATCAGATTTCATGAAATAGAATTACAGAAATTCATCAAACAGTTTCTGAGATAATTAATAAACTCTGTGGGCACGAATTTGTGAACGAATTCTTCGTTCTTGAGTTGAAATCAGCGCCGGTTTTAACATTATAGTTCGTTTCAAATCATGTGCCCAACATCAAAACGCTATTACTCAGTAAACATTTGTTAAAAACTGTTTACATTTTCCAAATGTTATTAGAATGCAAAAGACACTTTAAATGTATATTTAACAAATATCTTGCAGCTGCAGTTTTCTTAAAGCGGCGAATTTCTTTGATGTTTGTCAAAATTGTAAATTGTGAAGCCCTAAAGAATAGAAATTACCGTAGTTGCTGGTCTATGATTAATTTTCACTAGATAAAGGAGTGGCCGTAATGGGGAAATAACTGGATAAAACAAAACACCAGGATAATTATTGTCTGCTCAGTTCGAGTATAGGGGCCAACATTGGGGGGGGGGGGGGGGGGGCTAAATACTTTCATTCTGAATCAGACGTGTCTAAAAGATTAATAACTGTTTGGGGTTGAACATTCCACAAACCATCATTTTTTCCAATATTCCTCTTCCTGTTTTAAGACGTGGTCTTCACATTTAGCCCAATAATCTTTGTCTATATTTAATAAAGCGAGATTAGCAAGAATCTTTACATCGCATATTTTGAATGTTGTATTTTCATCTGCCACTTGTCCTTTTAATTTTGCCCAGATTGGTTCTATTGGATTTAAATGAGCATGGTAAGGTGGCAGCCTCAAACTTATATGACCGTGCTCTTGGATAATCTTATCTATTTGAAAAATCTTTGTCCTTTGTTTTTGCTTTACTAGAGATAGTAATTCAGGTTTTAAGCACATGTTATTAAATTGTATGTGCTCCTTTGTGAGCCATATCTTAATAGCATATTTTGTACTGGATGACGTCGGGACTTTATCTTCAAGTGCAACAATGTTGTGGTACGCTGCATTGTCCATTATTAGGCAAGATGGTCGATCTAGTGATGGGAGAACATAATTTTCAATCCAATGTCTAAATATGTGACCCTTCATCTCAGAGTGATAATTCCGATTGTCTATGGATTTTGAAAGAAAAATGAGCTCTGCATTCTGTATTAGTCCATGATGTCGACTACCTGCATGAGCAATTATCAAGCGCTGTCCTTTGCTGCTAGGTATTAATCTCTTAATCTTTCCATCTGATGATTGCCATTCCTTTGGTTAGTGTGGTGAGCATTGATCCATGTTTCATCCAAGTACACAATATCATAACCTTGCTTGCGCACCTCTTTTACTTCACGTAAGTACTTGCTTCTCATGACTACTATATGTGGCTTCTCACAGATGATGTTTCGTCCATTGGAATATTTTCTGAATGTAAAACCTGCAGCTCTCACATTCCTCCATAATGTAGACTTTGATATTTCAATACTGTTGTTCTTTTTCAGCGATACTTTTAATTTTCTTATTGTAACAGTTTCATTCATACCCAACATTTTGCGAATTTCACTTCTAATAAGTTCACTGTCGAAATTATCCAACATTTTTGCTCTTCCTTGTGATTTTGTATATTTGGAACATTGACGGTCACATGCTTGAATCCAGCGATTAAATGACCGTTTAGATAAATCCAAAATGTGTCTTGTCCTATTCTCAGGGTTTTCTAAAGAATGAAATAATCTTCCTCGTTTAGCCTCTTTGCAAAAATAGTCATACATTTTTATTGCGATGTTTTGTAAACTGCAGAATTTCATTTTAAGACTCATGATAAATGTTATCGTTCCACGTCTCCGCCGCTGAATGAACGGAAATGGAACACACAATGTCTCGTGTTTTTTTACAAGTGTCTAATTGTGTCAGAAAACCTCGGTTAAAGCGTGCAAACACGTCAATTGTACCGTGTATGGATTTTTAATCGCTATTTTTAACTTAAAATACTGTAAACATTAAGTTTTGACTACATCATTGGGTCGTTATAAATTTATATAAATCAAATAAGCAACAATAATAACCAAATGGTTTTTTTTTAAATGAAATTAATTCCCTGTTGGGTTCTAATCATTATAACTTTACATGCAAATTTTGAAAAACTTACAAAAAGCCGTTAATAAGATATCGATTTTAAAAGTTGGGCACGAGTTATGAAGCGGACTATAGTTCAATTTAGACGATCTCCTAGGAACATCAGCATTACTTCTAAACATAGAAAAGAGAGATCATTACATTATTTTAGATTTTCATATTTTAAAAATAAAATACTGTTTAATTTATGTCGAATGAACATTATAAATAATTACGTGTAGCTGTGCTGTCGTTGAAGACGGTCCACCAATGGATCAGGTTAATAATGCTCGAGAAATGCGGGAAGGGCACGTGACTTCGATGACCATGAGCCCAGATCTCTCCTTCCGATGAAAGAAATGGGAATAAAGATGGGTTTATCCAGAAACGACAAGAGCTAGGGTTCGATCCCAACCAACGGCTTTCGGTTCACCCAGCCTTTAATGGGTACCGGATATTTTTTCTGGGAAAGTAAAGCGGCACGGGCGTAATACCGACCACATTACCCCAAAAATCATGTACTGTAGGTCTGTAAAATTTATGGTCACTAACACCCTATTCCCTAAACGCCACTTGGCGTGACGGGGGTACTTTAATTTTTTTACTCTACCAACTTGGTCAGCAGACACTAACTACAACATTAGCGTGGCTTCACACTAGGGTAGGCTTACACATAATTTGTACAATAATAAAGGAAATGCATTGTGAACATTTATTTCTCTCGTATTTTTATGTCACGTTGTAATGATACATATATTTTAATTTGCTTATTGTTTCTCTCTACATAGGTCCTCGTCTGGAAAATGTAGCTCTATAGGAAATCATATCATTGGGGAGTCGAGTTTTAAAACTTGACCTTATCAAGTTCTTCAATGGACGTAACCATTAATGCTGATGATGGAGAACTACACAAAACCTCAAAAATTGGATATATACTGGACATAAACTGGACATGAAATTAAACAATTCATTATTCGAATATTATTCGACTGTAGCAATACAATTGACATATGCTGTATTATGTTATATTGTAACTATATACTGTAGTAATAAAATATACATTAGATTCATCACTAATGGGATAAAAGCTATTGCTTTGTTTGGGATTACCGGGCTGTTAACATAGGCTATTGTTTTGATGTTTTCAACGACTTCTGTCAGGTCGGATAATTTTACCTGTTACTGTTCGCAGTAAACAGTAGAACCTGTGGCTATCATGCTGCCTTGCAGGTATGCTCGGGAGAGTAAAAGGCTAAGGTAGGGTACCCTTGAAGTAAAACAACCACACTGCCTTGTGGGTGAGACATTTTAGTCAAAGGCTAGCGGAGCTAACCTTAATCAAACCAACGGGAGACAACTTAAAATGTCGTAATTTCTTTGTACAATCATGAATCGCTACAATAAAAGAAATCACGACAACAACGTTAAGGGGGATTCCAATGGAAAACCCTCGTTCGGTAGGGGACATCATGTGCTACAGGTGATACCCGATCGAAATCAAGCTGCTGTAAGTAAAATAAAGATAAAACAAACTCTAAAGATAGGTACTTGGAATGTGAGAACACTCATGGAGAAGAGTTAACTGAAAAACATCAAACAGGAAATGAAAAGAATGAGTTTGCATCTATTGGAACTTTGTGAAATGAGATACACCGAATCAGGGGAGATGTATTCTGATGAACATAAAATAATCTATTCTGGAGATGCTGAACACCAAAGCGAAGTAGGTATCATCTTGGATGCAGAAAGAGCAAGAACAGTGAAAGGCTTTTACCCAATATCTGACAGAGTCCTTTTAGTGAAATTGAATGGAAAGCCAATAGACATAAATCTTATACAAGTTTATGCACCAACAGCAGACGGACAGTCTAGAGGAAACAATTGATAAATTTTACAACGAGTTAAATGAGGCACTTCATAAATGCAAACCACATGAAACCACCATAGTTCTAGGGGATTTTAATGCAAAAGTAGGAAAGGAAAGAGTTGAGGAAGTAGTTGGTCATTATGGCTTAGGTGAGAGGAATGAAAGAGTTGAGGAAGTAGTTGGTCATTATGGCTTAGGTGAGAGGAATGAAAGAGGTGAGGAAGTAGTTGGTCATTATGGCTTAGGTGAGAGGAATGAAAGAGTTGAGGAAGTAGTTGGTCATTATGGCTTAGGTGAGAGGAATGAAAGAGTTGAGGAAGTAGTTGGTCATTATGGCTTAGGTGAGAGGAATGAAAGAGTTGAGGAAGTAGTTGGTCATTATGGCTTAGGGGAGAGGAATGAAAGAGGTGAGGAAGTAGTTGGTCATTATGGCTTAGGTGAGAGGAATGAAAGAGTTGAGGAAGTAGTTGGTCATTATGGCTTAGGTGAGAGGAATGAAAGAGGTGAGGAAGTAGTTGGTCATTATGGATTAGGGGAGAGGAATGAAAGAGTTGAGGAAGTAGTTGGTCATTATGGCTTAGGTGAGAGGAATGAAAGAGGTGAGGAAGTAGTTGGTCATTATGGCTTAGGGGAGAGGAATGAAAGAGGTGAGGAACTTATTGACTGGGCAAGAACACACAACTTGATGATAGGAAACACCTGGTTTAAGCAACATCCAAGACGTCTGTGGACATGGAGAATCCCAGGGGACAACACACATAATCAAATTGATTATATAATGATAAGCAATAGATTTAGAAACAGTCTGGTGTGTGTGAAAACTAGACCAGGGGCAGATTGCAATCATGTACCAGTTGTGGGAAAGTTTAGAGTAAAATTAAAAGCAACAAAACGAGCCTCAGTTAACATCAAGTTAAATTTAGATTTACTAAAATCAGACAAGAAGCTGCAAGACAAATATAAAATCACAATTCAGAACCGGTACAATGCAATAGAGAAGATACAAAGCATTGACGAACAGTTGGAAATGCTAAAAGAATCAATGCTACAAACATCAAAAGAGTTCATACCACCAGTGAGGACAAATTCAAGAAAGAAATGGATGACAGAAGACATTTTGCAGCTAATGGAAACAAGAAGAAGAAATAAAGAAAATAAAGATGAGTGTAAGAGATTAAATAAAGAAATTGTAGTAAAATGCAATGAAGCAAAAGAATTCAAAAAGGAGATGCTAAAACTATATACAAACAATTGAGGAATTAACAGGAAGAAAAATGCAATAAAAAATGGTTGTTTAAGATCAAAGGAAGGAGAACTGTTGATTTATCAAGAAAACATAAGGGAACGATGGACAGAATACATTAAAGATCTTTATAATGATGAACGAACGGAAGTAAATATTAAGGATAATGGAGAAGGACCAGAAATACTAAGAGAATAAGTGGAAGATGCCTTGCGCAATATGAAAGCAGGAAAAGCTCCTGGACCAGATAATATAACTAAAGAAGAGATTGAAGCCATGGGTGATTTTGGAATAGAAATAATAACAAAAATATTGAATGATATCTACAACAGCGGATATATACCAGATGACATGCTCAAATCAATATTCATAGCCCTACCAAAGAAATCGAGTGCGATTGAATGTGACGATCATCGCACAATATACCTTATGAGTCACATGACTATGATATTACTAAGAATCATCATGCGAAGAGTGCGAAACAAAATCAGTCCAGAAATTAGCGATGAACAGTGTGGTTTTGTCAGAGATAAAGGAACAAGCAATGCCATTTATATCATAAGATCTTTAGTAGAAAGAGCCATAGAGGTGAAAACAGATCTATACCTATGTTTCATAGATTACACCTAGGCATTTGAGAAAGTAAAGCACCAAGAAATAATCAAAATTTTAGAAAGCATAAACGTAGACAGCAAAGATCTAAGCATAATAAAGAACATGTACTGGCAACAAACAGCGGCCATAAGAACTGTAAACCAATTGGGAGTGTTTCAACAAATAAAACAGGGTGTTAGACAGGGTTGTGTGCTGTCACCAGATTTGTTTAATATTTATAGTGAGATTATTTTAAGATCCATAAGGGACATGCCTGGAATAACAATTGGAGTCATAATATAAATAATCTAAGGTATACTGATGATACAGTATTATTCGCTAAGAGTGAAAATGAGTTTAAAAAATGTTGGACATTATAGTGAAGGAAAGCAAAAATAAAGGACTCAGCCTTAATAGCAAAAAGACAGAGGTAATGGTAACAACACAGAAAAAGACATCACCTCAGTGCAAAATAAAGACAAGTGGAACAATATTAAAACTGGTAAATGAATTTAAATATTTGGAAACTTTGTTAACCTCAGACGGAAGATGTACAAAAGAGGTGAGATGCAGAATGGCTCAGGCAAAAGCAGCTTTCCAAAAAATGAGGAAGATACTATG
This sequence comes from Megaustenia siamemsis, assembly GCA_032433765.1. Classification (NCBI taxonomy): domain Eukaryota; kingdom Metazoa; phylum Mollusca; class Gastropoda; order Stylommatophora; family Ariophantidae; genus Megaustenia; species Megaustenia siamemsis. Next base: position 13,397,146 of record JAVIAB010000106.1, on the reverse strand, counting down.
CAAACCATTTTTGACAATAGAAACAAGAAAAAGAGTTCTTAAATGTTATGTAGAGCCAGTCTTATCATATAGATGCGAATCATGGACAATAGGACAACAGACAAGAAAATCACTGGTGTCTGTAGAAATCTGGTTTTACAGAAGAATGTTGAAAGTACCATGGACAGCTATGAAGAGTAATGAAGATGTTCTGAGAAAGGTCAAAGCAAAAAGAAAGCTAATTTACAATATTAGGAAGAGACAATCATCATTTTTTGACCATGTGATGAGAAGAGAACAACTGGAATATATTGTAACAACTGGAAAAATTGAGGGACCAAGAGATAGAGGGAAGCAAAGAGAAAAAAATACCAGACAGCTTAAGAGAATGGCTTGGCAGAAGGTCAACAACAGAAATGATAAATAGCTGTCGAGATTGAAAGTTGTGAAGAGACATGATCTCCTACACCAGTAGGCCCGGTACTTGATGATGATGATCACAAACACACGCGTGAGGCTATGGCAGATGATATCACATGGCTAGTTAGGGACCAACAACGATAGAGGTGATCTTGACTGACAGATGCAATCACATTAGCATAGGGATGACTAAGAGACCATGTTAAAGCGCCGTGACTGACCACAAGGCTGTAAACTGGAAACCTCTCTCTCTCTCTCTGCGATCAGGACTCAATCAGAGTAGGATTCCAGACTCTCACATGAAGTCAGCTATCAGGTTAAGTGTGTTGATCGCCCCCACAGACAGAACATCACAATTAGAGTATGCCAGACCAACTCTGATAGAACACCCGTTAAAACGTTGCACTGTGTTCTGCGCCTGTGGCCCAGTGCATCCGATTTCAGCCAGCATTTTATTTAGGTTTGCATTCCTTAGCCTTTGATTGTCCCCAATCTTCCTGCAAGGCAGCAGATGATCTTTTCTGTAGGGGGATTCTGCCCTTAGATGGCCGGCCCTCCCAGGTTTACGAGCACCATCTGCCCGAGTCACTAGAGGCGACTAACACAGACATGTACACACAAAGATATGAGATGTGACAAACACAGACTTGCACACAAACTGGAAATGACTTTAGCTGTCGATAAGGAATGTAGAACTCATAAACTAAAGGCTAGTCACGACCGCCGTGACTGACCACTGTTCGTAAACTTACCTTAGCTGTCGGTAAGGAATGTGGAAGTCATAAACTAAAGGCTAGTCAAACAGTGGCAGATGGTTAAGGAGGGTCACTTAGAATTACTTTAGCTGTCAGTAAGGAACTTAGAACTCATAAACTAAAGGCTAGCCACAGAGTGGCAGATGGTTAGGGATGGTCACTTGAGTGTAGAGAGGAGTGGAGCAGTGTCATTGGAGAACGTTAGAAACAAAAGAAACAGACGTATGAGAGTTAGAGAGAGAGAGAGAGAGACGGATATAATATCCACCATACGAGTAGCTGAGATACAACACCGACGGTAGTCAAAATACTTCAGCGGCCAAGACTGTTAACAGATCGAACAAGTATCTACAGAAACGCTAGGAAGGATAGCCTGATAGTATCTATATGTATATAGATAATAAATGATGACTTATTTATAACACACCACGTTTGTTCATTCTTGAATGTCTGGTGTCGTGTGTCATACGAAGAACAATTAGAACACGGCAATACAGTAATTAATTGGCACCACAGTGACCAGAATCGGAGCCAGAACACAAGAGAGAGAAGATAGAAAGAAGAATCGACACAGCATAATAGAGAGAAGAATCAACACAACACGTACAGAGAGAAGATAAAGAGAAGAATCAACACAACACGTACAGAGAGAAGATAAAGAGAAGAATCAACACAATACGTACAGAGAGAAGATAAAGAGAAGAATCAACACAACACGTACAGAGAGAAGATAGAGAGAAGAATCGACACAGCATAATAGAGAGAAGAATCAACACAACACGTACAGAGAGAAGATAGAGAGAAGAATCGACACAGCATAATAGAGAGAAGAATCAACACAACACGTACAGAGAGAAGATAGAGAGAAGAATCGACACAGCATAATAGAGAGAAGAATCAACACAACACGTACAGAGAGAAGATAAAGAGAAGAATCAACACATCATAATAGAGAGAAGAATCAACACAACACGTACAGAGAGAAGATAAAGAGAAGATTCGACACAGCATAATAGAGAGAAGAATCAACACAACACGTACAGAGAGAAGTTAGAGAGAAGAATCAACACAACACGTACAGAGAGAAGTTAGAGAGAAGAATCAACACAACACGTACAGAGAGAAGTTAGAGAGAAGAATCAACACAACACGTACAGAGAGAAGTTAGAGAGAAGAATCAACACAACACGTACAGAGAGAAGTTAGAGAGAAGAATCGACACAACACGTACAGAGAGAAGACAAAGAGAAGAATCAACACAACACGTATAGAGAGAAGTTAGAGAGAAGAATCGACACAGCACATTCCACATCCAGCCCACCTTACGAGCAAGTTGACCAACATGCAGAAAGGTCACGCCAGAGTCCACCTTTACCTGAATCTGTAGCAGACCAATACATTAACAAGAAACCCTACCGCACACTGTCAGTGCATGCGTGTCAAGCCTGTTATCTGCTGACCATCAATGTTTTGGTCAAAATTTCAAGTGCCGTCCAAGAGAATTGTCGTCCAGCAGTAAGCCTTTCACCTTTTTCACCAGTGTTATGCGTTGTTCGAGACACCAGCAGAAATAACAACACCTGTATTCAAGTCTAGTGAGCTCAATGTTTTTTTAAAATTTATAATAGAATTCAGTTTCATCGTGTGCAGTGCTAGAACAGTAAACAGTAGATAGAGAACAGTTTTAATTTCCAGGAGATTCAAGAGGCCTAGTATAGTTATAAAATCAGTTATTGTGTTATCATCGCGTGTGTTAGTAGGAAGTGTGAACACTAACTGTGAGAAATTGACGAATAATTAGTTATTTAAGTTAGTTAAGCAGCAATTAAGGGTGTTAAAATAGTTAATTATTTTGTTACCTTTAACAAGAATAGACATACCAGTCATTGCAAATTATTTTTGGCCTGTGCTGGTTATAATTTTTTGGGGGGGGAAGTGTGATATACTATCATAATAACTTTGTTATTTGTAAACTATTTTTTGGTTGCCGAAAGTTTTAAGAATTACTATTAATCATAATTAATTTTGTCATTCCACAGGTACGGTACTAATTTTAAGTTTCATTTTTTTTTCAGAAACCCTGACCAGATTAAAATTGCTGATTTTTTAAAAAAAAAGAATATAGTTAAAAGTGAAATTGATTTATGTTAATTGTTAATTTATTTTAAAGCATAAATTAAAGTGTCACTGCAGTTAGATTATAGCCCTCTAATGAACAAGTACATGCGTAGTTAAGCATACAGTAGCCACCAGCATACAATACAATGCACGGATCAAGGAACCAGGATGGAGTCTACAACAGTAGAAGGGGTTACAACAGAGTCCCTGAAATAAATATGCGGTGTAGTGAGTGATTTAAAGATGACCATAATTCAACTAGAATTATTTGACTAGAACTATTTGAGTAGATAAATTAGAAGGATATAGCTTCCGGTTGTTTCCAAAATGGAGGAATTATTTTTTTCCGGCTTGGTATAGAACCGTTGATCAGAGGTTTAACAAGCCGCTATCGTAAAAACGATGTTGTCAATGAAACGTAGACCTGATACAAAATGTGTAAATTAGCAGTAGATAGTAGTGATAGTTTTTTTTCGGCCCTAAAACAACAACAAAAATAGGATTCTGGAATGAACGTACAAAGGCCGCACCGACGAAACATGCACAGGTCGCGAGCGAGAGGGACAGATACGATCTAGTTATTTTAGGATTAAGCGAAATGCTATGGATTGGAAAAGGTAGGAGATCTATTGATAATAAAATAGTAGTTTTTTTCTGGAAGGGAAGATGGAAAACACCGTGAAGGAGTAGGCATAATGATGGCAGACATAGCTGCAAGAAGTTTATTAGAATGGGAACCGGTAAATAGCCGTCTGATTTGAACACGCTACAAAACAAAATATGGAAGACTTTCAATTGTTCAATGTTATGCGCCTACTAACGAAGCTGATGATGATGTTAAGGACAATTTTATAACCAACTACAACAACTTATAAACAAAATACCAAAACACGATCTTTTAATTGTAATGGGAGATTTCAACGCCAAAGTGGGAAAAGACAACGAAGGAGTGGAACATGTGATGGGGAGAAAAGGCTGTGATACTACAAGTCAGAATGGAGAAAGATTAATAGAATTATGTTTAATAGAAAATTTAGTTATAGTTGGGACATTATTTCCACACAAAAATATTCACAAAACAACATGAATATCTCCTGATGATAGAACCTCAAATCAAATTGACCACCTATGTATTAAACAACAATTCAGATCATCATTAATAGATGTAAGAGCATACACAGGTGCTGATGTTAATAGTGACCACAACCTATGCATTGGGAAAATAAGATTAAAATTTAAAAGCCAACAGAAGAGGTCAACTACACATAAAATTGATAGTTGTAAATTGAAAGATGACGCCATAAAGGAACAGTTTAACGTAGAGCAAAGTAATTGTTACACAGCACTCGGTGAAATAGACTTAGATATCAATGAAATGTGGGACTCACAGAGCAAAATACTAATGACAGCAGCAGAAGCAAGAGCCGGACTGAAGAAAATGGAAAAACGAGCTTGGATCTCAGACACCACATAGAATTACATCAAAGAAAGAAGAGAAGCGAAGAGAGCCATGACTAACGTAAAGACAGATCTTGGAAAGGTTCTAGCAAAAGCAATATACAAAGAATTAGACAACAAAGTGAAAAGTTCAGCAAGAAGAGATACAAGAGCTTATACAGACAATTTGGCAGAGAAAGCAGAGACAGCTGCAATTACAGGAGACAGCAGAACTCTTTATACTGTACAAAAGATGCTGACAAACACCTATACATCCAGTGGAACACCAATTCTAGACAAATCTGGATTAATACTAACAACAAGCGCAGACATAAAAGCCCGTTGGGCGGAACACTTCAAAGAAATTCTTAACCGTCCACTGCCCTACAGTTTAATAGATTTTGAAGGTGAAACACTAGCAGCAGAATTAGATGTAAATTTAGATGACTTCACCTTGAGCGAAATAGAAACCACCTTAAAGCTTATGACCAATAACAAGGCTGCTGGAGAGGATAAGTTAACAGTTGAGATCCTCAAGGCAATTGATAGCCATAATTTAATACACCTCCAAAAAATGTTCAACATCATTTGGAAAACAGAGAAGACGCCACATAAATGGAAAAAAGGAATCATTGTTAAGATTCCAAAAAAGGGCAATCTTAGAGATTGTAACAATTGGAGAGGCGTGACACTTTTGTCAGTTGTCTCAAAGTTATTCTGCAAAATCATCCTAAATAGAATAAAGGATTCAATAGATACAGTAATGCGTGAAGAACAGGCTGGGTTTAGAAAAGGGAGAAGCTGCCTTGACCACATTTTTACTCTACGACTTATATTGGAGGAACACATTGAAAAGCAAAAACATTTTGTACTTAACTTCATCGACTTCAAAAAAGCATTTGACAGTATTCGTAGAGATTCTTTGTGGAAAATTCTGAAGCAATATGGCTTACCATAAAAAATCATAAATATTATTAAAGACATGTATGATGGCTACACATGTGCAGTTCGAACAGAGGAAGGACTGAGCGAATGTTTCCCAATAGAAACTGGGGTTAAACAAGAATGTATTTTATCACCCTTGTTGTTATGCACTTCAAAATGAAGAAATGCAGCACTGTTGATAAAGGCACCGAATGTATACAAGGAGACCATTTGGAGGACCTCGACTTTGCTGATGACATAGTTCTCATCAGCAGTCAGATAAAAACGATGCAGGAAAACACAAATGAACTATCTTCAATAGCCAGCAAAGTTGGGCTTGAGATCAATCATGAAAAGACTAAAGTCATGAAAAGTTTAATTCCAACAGATGACAAAATATACATGGAAAACAAACCAGTAGAAGAGATCGATCACTTTATCTGTCTTGAAAGTCACATTGATCGAGAAGGGGATACAAACAAAGAAATTAGAATCAGAATAGCTAAAGCAGCAATGTCTTTCAGAAGCCTTGAAAAGTTGTGGAAATCAAAACTCATCAGCACAAAACTTAGGCTATTCAAATCAAATGTACTATCAACCCTTACGTATGCGTGTGAAAGCTGGAAAACAACAAGAGATATAGAAACAAAGTTGAACGCATTCGAAAATAAATGTCTAAGGAAAATACTTGGTATAGCGTGGAACGAATTCAAAACAAACGAGGAAATTAGAGAAATCGCCAATCAACCACTAATATCTTCAGTAATAAAGAAAAGACGATGGTCATATGTTGGACATGTGATGAGAAGAGATAATAACCGAATAGCAAAGCAAGCCCTCATATGGGAAACAACAGGTAAGAGAAAAAGAGGAAGACCAAGAGAGACACGGAGAAGAACATTGATGAGAGAGGCAAGAGCAGCAGGATTCGGCTCCCTCAATGAGATAGAGTTGCTTGCACAGAACAGAGGCAAATAGCGAGATTTGATAAAATATCTTTAAAAGAAAACTTCTAGAACAAAAAGTTCAGATAGGACAAGGTGTATCTTGGTCTACGCCCTATGGGCCTGCTACGAATTGAAAGGTCAATAGATCGATAGAGATAATTCAACAGGGGGTGAGTACAAATATCCCTACTTTTACAGGGGAACCAGCCAAGTTTAAGAGATGGATAGAGGAAGTCGAGAAGTACGCTCACTTAACAAAGACAGGCTCCAGAGACGTAAGACTTTTAGCCTTTCAAGCAAGTTCATGGAGTGTTTCAAACTTTATTAGAAGAAGGATAGAGCAAAAACCTGATGAACCATGGGAGGACTGTAGACAAGAGTTAACCCAGAGATATTCTGAAAATGGAGACGCACAATGTGCCTTTGCCATGTTGAGAAAAATAAAGCAGGAAAGAGGCGAAACAGTACGCATGTATGGAGACAGACTACAGAATTTAGCAGAACAAACATTCATGGGGTATAGTCTGGAATCAGAAACTGTTCGGGTTCAATTAACCGTAACATACATAGATGTGTTGAGAGATGCAAAATAAAAAAAAATGCATATATTAAGGAAAAACCCACAAACTCTTGGTCAGGCAATAGACATGGCTATAACAGAGGAGAATCTGAGAATGAGATTTCAGATTGGAGAAACTATAAATTTATCTCAGTATCGAGAAGATACCAATGATCGAATTGAGAGACCAATGGAGGTAGATCACGCTAGGTACCGTTGGACCAGAGGACAGAGAAGGGAAAGACAACCCTAAAGGGTTGAGGCTGTTGCTGGTCATAGATGTTATAATTGTGATAGGTTGTGCCATTTGGCGAGAGATTGTCGACAAGGAACCAAAGAGTGAGATTTCAGGCAACCAATGAATGTCGGACGAAGACCACTCGCTAGACCATGGTCGGAAAACTAATAACGCGCTCCTTGATCCGGACCACAAGGGGTGAACGGAAATTATATCGATCTGGAATTGAAGAAGAAAACCGATTACGCGGGGACCCCAGCTCTTGCATAATAAAAATAGATAGATTTAGGTTTAGAGCTTTAATAGATACTGGCGCCTCTGTCAGCGTCATAAGAGAAGCTGCATATCGTCCATTGAGGGAGAAATATGGTTTAAGACCTTCTACAAATAGCCTGGAATCAGTAACTGGAGGGTCATTAGAAGTAAAAGGAGAAACTAAATTAAATATACAGATTGGAAATGTAAAAATGAGACAGAAATTTTCAGTTGTGAGCAAGCTAAACAGAGCAATGATAATTGGGAGAGATTTCTTACACAGGGAAGGAGTTAGAATCTATTTTAATCTTAGAAAGATTAGAGTAAGAAATGAGTGAGTCAGGATGGAAGATGACTTGCATATAGCCAGCTTGGTTAGAGTAAATAAAGCAGTAGTAATAAAACCTAACACGGTCAATATTATACAGGCAAGAATAAAGGGGACTGGATATTTCCATCCAGGAGAGGTTGTACAAACATGTAACCTAAGGGATTCAATTATCTCAGATGAGCCGGGATTATCCACAATTGAAGGCATTGTTGATTTAGGAAAGAATAATGAATTTTCATTGATGGTTTTCAGCTACACGGGGAAAACGATAAAATTAAAGAAAGGATGTGTCGTTGCAGAGATCAACAAGGAAATCAAATCACATAATATAAACATGCTAGAAGGAAGTCCAGGACAAGAAAATGAGCACAACATGAATTGTTATCAAGGCCTACCCTTCAATCATTTTACCTGGAGAGAGCCATACTGTGAACAATACAAGAGTAGCTACCGGAGAAAGAGCAACTATAAGAAACCCATTGTTCCCCATCTAGTTCACATTAACCAGAGGGAATTAAATGAACAGAGAAGAAAGGATTTATTAGCACTGTCATAGTGTCGTCTTGTTCTTTGTTCTTTATATCTTTATCTCGTATAGTGGCTAGTACTTCAATGATCACAGCACATCACAACATTGAGGCAACATGTAACAGATAAGATCATGACAGAGTCGTTTCCTTTAATATATAATGATAATCACATTTATTGAATTTTCTGCTGGCACACATGATCTATAGTCTTGGATGCGACGTTTAATTAATGTCACACAATTTATTATAATTTATCTACTTACGACATGTAAGATGAACACACACAATTCTTGAAACACTTGGAAATGGAACTCATCACTTCACTACTACTGTCATAATATTCTTGTCAACTTCTTTATCTAGTTTCTATCAATGTCAATTCCTACTGACTTGACTACTCAAGACTTCTACTCTTAACTTCTCACTGTTCTGACTCTAACTGTTTCTAAACTGCTTAACTGCTTCTTGTCTAAATGTTTCTACTCTGTCCTAACTTAACTGACTTAGTCTACATTCTACTTTCTCTTCTAAAAATCTCTGGCTTAACTTTCTTAAACTGTTGTGCAAGACCTTAAGTACTCACAACAACTCTCTCTACCTGAGGCTCAGCAGCCAATCAGCTGCTGCCGAGTGCCCCTGCGACCCTTACGATCACAAGTGTTGGCCACTCTACATTTACGTGTCCAGTGTCCACCATCTGTGACTCACCTGAACCTTCCCAAATTTGGACAAAGCATCTTGTTTTCGCCTACTTGGTGACCTAATGTTACCTCATGACAATGACCTCTCCTGGAAGTTGGATGACTACTTATTTATCAGCCAGGCCAAAGTCATGGGGTCAACGCATGCTCATCACAATAACAACTACTAGTTGTTGTGAACATGATGGACACTCGTGGAGCTCTGACAATAACACCACGAGGTCGTTGCATGTTACTAGTCATACCTGGTCCTTTCCAACAACTTTGCTCTTGTGAACACTGGCATGGACATCTAACTTAGTTTGGTGGGTGTCCTACCCCTACCCCTGCAGACACTGCGCTATCTTCTGTTGCATGGAAAATTCCATGGCTCTTAACTCTCATCGTGTCGTCCTCTATTCTACCTCTCTCCTTCCTCACTCTGACTAACTGTTATTCCTGGAAAATTTCCATAGTTAAAATCTGCTGGTCGCCACTATATGATACTGCTATCGTCTATTTGAGAAGCGGTAGCTTCCACCAGCTTCACTGTTACAGCACAACTAATTACTGATAATGACCAGAAAGAAGTTGTTGAAAAATTAGTTGTCAACAACCATGATGTGTTTGCATTGAATGATTTTGAACTAGGTCGGACAAAGACCACCCAAATGGATATTGATACTGGTGATGCACCACCAATATATACTAGGCCCTATAGAACACCATTGAAGGATAAAAAATAGTGGAAAAGGCAATAGAGGAAATGCTTGAGGCAGGAGTCATTGAAAGAACCAGGTCCGCTTGGTCTTCACCTATAGTGTTAGTGTCTAAGAAGGATGGCACTCATAGATTTTGCAGTGACTACCGGACTCTCAATAAAATCACCAAAAATGTATCGTACCCCATGCCACTGATAGATGACATATTAGGGATGCTAAATGGAGCCAAATATTTTTCTAAATTAGATGCCAGATCTGGCTTCTGGAGTATAAGCATCACTGCAGGAGCCAAGGAACGCACAGCATTCAGTACACACATAAGTAGTTTTGCTTGGAACGTGATGTCATTTGGAATTAAAAACTCTCCAGCCATGAGCTTAATGAATGAAGTGCAGGAAGGGATGCAAAAGTTTGCGTTAGCATATATGGATGACATCCTATTGTATACCTCCGGCAGTATGGCAGATCATCTCAGACACATAGAGTTAGTTTTTGAAAGGTTGAGACAACACTCTGTCAAGCTCAAACTAAGCAAATATGAATTTCTGAAAACAGAAGCAAAATACTTAGGATTTGTGATTTGCCGCGATGGTATTAAACCAGATATGGACAAAGTTAAGGCAATTAGGAATATGGCAAACCCTACAAAGGTTAGAAAAGTGCAAGGCATGTGTGGTTACTATAGGAGGTTTGTACCAAACTTCTATGCCATAGTAGAATCTTTAATGTCGCTAACCAGAAAGTTTGCACGATTCAGGTGGACAGAGGAATGTCAAAAAGCATTTGATAATTTGAAGAAAGCAATGACTACCATACCACTCCTATCACACTCAGATGTAGACCAAGACTTGATATTCTATACAGATGCGTCGGATCAAAGCCATCGGCGCGTCTAGTTCAGCCGAGTGAGAGAGGGGACGAAATTATACCTGGAATTAGGAATGAAAAGCCAATATATTTTTTATCACACAAGCTCAGTAAGTCACAGAGAAACTGGTCTACAGTAGAAAAAGAGGCATACGCCACCCATTACGCATTAAAAAAACTAGATTTCTATTTACACAATGCCAAGTTTACTATTAGGACCGACCACAAACCACTGAAGTCCATGTTGGAGTCACCAGTACAAAATAGAAAGATCCAGACATGGGCACTAAATCTACAAGGATATAATACACATATAGAATATATTCCTTGGACAGAAAATACCAGTGCAGACCTACTGTCCAGAATTCCATATGAGGATAAAGAAGAAAAAAAGAAGACGATTAAGGGGAGCCGGAAATAGATGACAAAAATTTCCCAATTGATGTTATAAACACAAACAACCTTTAAGATCATTCCTCTGGTGCACAAAAAGAAGAAGCTCACACTGGAATAATAAGCGAACGTGATATAGATTTGGAAGAAGAAGTATCCAGAATGGATCAAGAAAAAGATCAAGAAATGAACAAAATTATACAAGATATCAGAGCACATAGAAATCGTAGGAAGTGGAGACACTTTAGAATAGATGAGGAAGATGGTACTCTATGTTTCATTTCACATGAAGATACAAAACCACGTAGTAAGGTCTACGTGCCCAGGGATTATAAGAAAGAAGTGTTAGAAACGTATCATGAGAAGAATGGACTCGTAGGAAGAGATAAGGTATTGGATGCAATTATGGTAAAGTATTACTGGCCTGGGTTGTTCCATGATGTTTATGATCACGTCAAAAGATGTAGAACTTGCAAGCTTAGAAATGTGCAGACAGTGAAGTGTCCATACCAAGAGATGGATAAACAGTATTTCCCAATGCAGAAAGTAAGCATCGATATAATAGGTCCATATCCCAGAACGGCATTAGGCAATAAATACATAGTCCATTTCACAGATTGCTATAGCAGATGGCATGAGAGCTTTCCGGTGGCCGACAAAGCTAGTGCGACGGTGGTTGATATTCTATTAAATGAATTTATACCTAGGTATAGTTGTCCGCAAGTGATTTTAACAGACAACGGAGGTGAATTTACTAGCAAGCAATTTGAACAGACACTGAAAAGGCTAAATATTAAACACATCACCACATCAATCTATCACCCACAGGCTAATTGCATCAATGAAAGACAGCACAGAACCCTAAATGATATTATAGTAAAATCTACCAATGGAACACAAGGAGACTGGGATGTGATTCTTAACCATGCATTAGCAGCAATTCGTGTCAATAAAAAGGATAGCACAAACTTCACTCCGAACTTCTTGCTGTTTGGAAGAAAAGCGATGTTTTGCCTAGACAATTTGTTGAAACCCAGAAGAAGGTACCATGGTGACGAGCCACATGAAATAATTATGCAGAAGATGCACCGAGCACACAGAGAAGTTTGGGCCAACCTTTAGAAGGTAGAAGAAAAACGTAATAAACGCTGTGGAACTGAAGAGACGCCAACTCTTAAAGTGGGCGAGAAAGTGCTCTACAGAAAGCTACAGGTCACATCAAAACTAGAACCTAGGTGGAAAAGTGGATACAAAGTTTTTAAGAAGAAAGGACCAGTTACCTATGAGATTAAACATCAACTTAGTAACTAATACATAAGAACACATGTACGTTATTTAAGATTAGACGATACCTTGTGGAGTGAACCTGAGGAAGGAACTGTTGCAGACAGACCTAGATGCCAAGCCACATATGTCGTGCCAAGGGAATATAGACCATCATTGATACAAGAGGATCTAAGGCCCAGAGCAGGAAGTGACTCTACAGTTACTTTGACAAATTTTAGACAGCACATACAAAAAATTTGATTCAGAAGACTCAAGTACACCAGAGTCAATACACAGTGAAATATCAGAAACTGATGGCCCATATAAAAATACCCGTCAAGCTTGTAAGAGAAAACTAGATAGAATCGCTGATATGGAGAAAAGAAGGCTGAGAAGAATAAGGGAACAATCCTCCAACGAAAATGATATGCCATTACCAGAAAGAAGGCAACGCTTAGAGGATAGGGAAAACTGATTAGCACAAGAAGATAAGGACAATTACGTCATAATGAAATGAAAGCAAAGACAACATCAGATAGTTACGAGACAATGGAGGAATCATTGATAGAAGAAAATCAAATAAAGAAAAGACCGTATGAATTTTCAACGGAAGAAGCTCCAAGTTGTAAGAGGAGAGGTATAGAATAAGAGTAGACAAGAGAACTGATGGAAAAGAATGATTGCCTCAGAGAAATATAGACTTGAGTAGTAGATCAGAAGTAGTAAACTACTAAATTGGATGGTAATCCAAGTTTCTATCTATCTATCTATTGACCTTTCGAGCCGTAACCGATAGGGCGTAGACCAAGATACACCTTCTCCTATATGAGTTCTAGCAGTTTTCTTTTAAAGATATTTTATCAAATCTCGCCAATCTGTCTCTGTTCTGTGCAAGCAGTTCTATCTCATTGAGGGAGCCGATTCCTGCTGCTATCAATGTTAGTGTCTCCCTGGTACCTGTATATGAGGGCTTGCTTTGCTATTCGATTATTATCATCAATGTCCAACGTATGACCATCGATTACTGAAGATATTAGTGGTTGATTGGCGATTTCTCTAATTTCCTCGTTTGTTTTGAGTTCCATTCTATACCAAGTATTTTCCTTAGACATTTATTTTCGAATGCGTTCAACTTTGTTAATCCAAGTTTACGAGAGATCAATTGTATGTAGTAAATGAGAAAGAAGAAGAAGGGAGAAACAAAGGTGATAACCTGTGTTTTGAGATGACCTAGAAGAAATTAGGTTGTACTTGGAGAAATTTATGTGAAGAAAATAGAACCAAGGGTGATAATCTGTGTCTTGAGTTGACCTAAAGGAAGTTGTGAATAGAGTAATTATGTAACGAGAGTGGTAACTCGTGGAAAGTTATGTGAGAATCCCCTGAAGATATTACATGAGAGTAATCATAAGAAGTTATATGAGAGTACGTATAAGAAATTGTATCAGATAAAGAGTTAATGAGAAGAAAATCATATATCTGTAGTCTAATGACTAGAGTTGTGCAAGAAATGTCAGAGGACATGTACACGGATGTATGGGTAATGTATGAGTAGAAACAAGAGGTTTCATGAGAGAATTTATTGAGACTAATGTGTCGGTAGTCGAATGATTGTAAATAATTATCAAATTTAAGTAATTGAGATGGCGTAACTAAGATGTCAGTTATTTGCTCGGCTAATTGTTTGTTTGTTATTGTGATATCCGGAGATGTGTGAGTTGTCCAATTATTGTCACATGTTCTTATGTGAATTGAGAGAATATTATACTCTGACATGCACGAAGACCTGTGTAAATTTGTTTACCTCTATTTCAGACATGTTCTAGACATCTGTCAAAAATGGATATTGCAATTATATTAGAGATGTTGTTGAATATATTGTTAAATATTTTTATTAATACTTTCAAAGTTCATGTTGTAATAGTACCATATATATATATATATATATATATATATATATATATATATATATATATATATGATGTTGTTGGTTACAGACTCAACATTTTTAAGTTATAGACACGTAAGAGCTATGAGACGAGCTGAGTGAAAAGTCAGAACTCAGGTCCTCCTGAACAGACACATTGTTGTGTATGGACTGAATGATTTTTTGAAGCTATTTTTTTAAAGCGGATTCGAGAGTTATTTTGTCATTGTCATGTATTGAGTTTTGACTTTGAAATTATTTATGGAATGGGACTTTGATTTCCTTTATATGTGAGTTATTTGATAAGTGTCATGCATGATTTTTTTTTTATTTGCCTTATAGGCTAATGTCTTTGATATATTGGATAAATGTCGTACGTTATGTATGTACTTTGACATTCTCTGTGTATGTTTGATGCTACAGTTGATTTACAACTGTCCTTTATTGACGTATGAGTGACTATATTTTCAAATGACATTGACTGGTATCGATGGAAGACTATACGGTTATATTTTTTTATTTTTTGAGTGAGAAAATCTTATCATATTTTCACACTAGAGAATAGGGGAAGGTATATAACTGTGAATGATTACACACATATAATTTAGATCATAATTAAGTGAGGACAAAACAGGACTAGACAAATTTAGCATAGGGATGACTAAGAGACAATGTTAAAGCGCCGTGACTGACCACAAGGTTGTAAAATGGAAATGACTTTAGCTGTCGATAAGAAATGTGGAACTCATAAACTAAAGGCTAGTCACGACCGCCGTGACTGACCACTGGTTGTAAACTTACCTTAGCTGTCGGTATGGAATGTAGAACTTATAAACTAAAGGCTAGCACACAGTGGCAGATGGTTACGGAGGGTCACTTAGAATGACCTTGGCTGTCGGTAAGAAACGTAGAACTCATAAACTAAAGGCTAGTCACAGAGTGGCAGATGGTTAGGGAGGGTCACTTGAGTGTAGAGAGGAGTGGAGCAGTGTCAAATGTAATTTTTATCTGGAGAAAGAATAGTTGGCAGGAAAAAAGTTAACTGTCAGTAAAAGGACAGGAGTATAAAAGTTAGAAGGAAGATTTGAGAGGGGCTTCCAGTTTTAGACTTCGAATTAGGAACACACAGAGATAGCCCGACACTAGCGACCGATAGGAACTGAGATAGTCACAGAAGAACTTTAACTTAGAGAAGAGACTAGAACTAGAGATAGGCATCGAGATAGCCATTGGAGAACGTTAGAAACAGAAGAAACAGAAGTATGAGAGTTAGAGAGAGAGAGACGGATAGAATATCCACTATACGAATAGCTGAGGTACAACACCGACGGTAGTCAAAGTACTTCAGCGGCCAAGACTGTTAACATATCGAACAAGTATCTACAGAAACGCTAGGAAGGATAGCCTGATAGAATCTATATAGATAATAAATGATGACTTATTTATAACACACCAAATTTGTTCATTCTTGAATGTGTGGTGTCGTGTCTTATACGAAGAACAATTAGAAAACGGCTATATAGGGACCAACAACGATAGATGTGATCTTGACTGACAGATGCAATCACATGGCTAGTTAGGGATCAACAACGCAAGAGGTCATCTTGACAAGAACACACTTCGCAAGGAATGGGTACACCTCGACATGTGTCATGTTGCACCTTCTCAACATGTACCAAATTACACCTACTCGACATATACCAAGTTAACAGCCTAACGTGCATGTGTTGCCCTGAATACGCGGGGGCTCATGTTAATTATATAGCCAACATATTGGCTGGGTTTGCCATTTCGCAATAAGCCTTAACAATTCAACATGTATGCCATTGCGAAATAAAAACATTTCATCTGTAGTTATCTGATGAGTAAGTGCTCCATCATGGTGTAGCGAACAGCTATTATCTTCTGGCTTGTTGCAGGGGCTGCTGAGTTAAACGTTCTGTGTACACCTTGAGCTGTGTATTACATCTATTTTGATCGTATTTTGATATTCCGATTGTTTACGATGAGTAATGATATTGTATGATGGAGAACAGAAGGCTGTGTTCACTTTCTGTGTGGTTTCGCCTTATGTCTTTTGGCGTGTGATGAGACTGCTATGATGGGGACTACAGCTACCTTTCTTTGTTTGGAAGATGAGATATTAATTCAGATGATTCCACTGACACGGGCGGTTGAGCAATTATGGATTTTAATTCGTTTGTAGTGATACCGGAGTCTTCCCTAACCATAACAACTATTATCAATCATTGCATTTTCGATTGATTTTGTTTTTATAAATATTTATGTTTAAGATGCCATACTATTTATTTTAAAATTAGTCTGTAACTATTTCGGCCGTATAAGAGTTGTAAAACAGTACCTCTTGGATAAATCAGGTATAATTATGCTCTCAGCTACCACAAGGGTAGAACCAAACAAGAAAAAACGTTTAGCAAAACCTCTTTACCTTAGAAAAGACACGCCCATGTAATAATTATATTCTCATTGTTTTATCATTTTCTTTACACAGATATCAACTTAAAACAAAATGATGGAAAATGACACAGAAGGTTGTATAAACGTGACAGAAAACATTTCGTATTACTCGCAGGTGTGTGAGGACCAGATCGATTTGAGGATTAACATTCATATAATATTAGGACTGATCATCGCTACGTTGGGGATTATTGGACAAATAATTGCGGTCACTGTTTTAGTTCAGCCATCAATGAGGAACTCGACATCAGTACTGTTAGTGGTCATGGCTGCCTTTGATATTCTGTTTCTGACTACACCAATTTTGTATATATTCTACATCATAGATAGTTTGAGACATGACGTGCACGTTTTTATGATCTGTGTCAGTGGAATTGTATGCATCAGCCATACTGGCACTATTTACATGACTGTTCTAGTAACAATAGAAAGAGCCGTAGTCGTTTTGTTCCCTCTCCACGCTAAACGTGTGTGTACAAAGACACGGGCTGGTATTGCTTCTGTGGGAGTTTTGATGTGGTCTCTGATTTACAGTATTCCTCAGTACATGGTATTCGGAATAAAACAAGACGCAAGCCACAATCAGTCTGAATACTCAATCTACGTATCTAAATTTGCCCTCAGCGATTTCTACAACATTGTGTATCTGGTTCATATCAACAACGTCTTTCATTTCATTGTACCGGCTGGAGCAATTATCACATTGAATGTCGCAATAATTAAACGGCTGTACCCAGATCGAAGAAGTTCCATTCGTCTGGACAGTTCACGTGGGGATAGTCAGATACAACTAACGGCCATGATCATTGTTTTGACCACCATTTTCTGTGCGATTAAACTTGTAGATGTACTAGCGATTTCATTATGGAAGACGGGAATATTTAATGAGAATAATGGGGACTTGCCCCACTGTTCTCTCAGCGAAATTAATATGTTAATTATTGCTGAAGAAGGCAAGATCATCAACTCTGCCACTAACTTTATCATCTACAGCATCTTTGGACACAAATTTAGGCGTTGTCTCCGTGAACTCTGTTGCTCCAGACGTTGTTCACAAGCTCATCACCCACCTACAGAACTACCACCTAGTACTCGGACCACATTTTCCATGTCTGCTTTATGTCACTACCAAAATTTTATTCAAGACCAACGTCGGAGGTATGTTTGTGAAGTGACATAGATATATGTATGTTATCTCATCTCATATTATCTCAGACACATCAACTGGTCTCATCTTAATATGTTGTTCTCTCCTTTTTAAAACCTCCCTTATACTAATGTTACGATGTCATCAACTGCTAGCAACATAAGACTTGAGATCATTCAAGAAATGTAGACAGCAATGAAGAATTAAAATCGTCTAGAAGAAACATTATACGTGGTAGGGAAATAAGTGGAAGACAAAGATGACTTCGTTTATTTTGGAAGTTGCATAGATCATTTAAGAGTTGAAAAACGACCAAAGAAACAAAATCAATTAGATACAATCTAAAACAAATGTCTCATAAAAATACTTTGTTTACTATATAGAAGAAAAAAATTAACGTGCCCCCATCACTCTAAGTGGCGTATAGAAAATATGGTGTTAGTGGCCCTACATATTATAGACCTTCGACACATGATTTTTGCGGTAATGTGGTCGGTATTACGCCTGTGCCGCTTTACTTTCCAAGAAAAAATCCAGTACCCATTGAAGGCTGGGTGAACCCGGAAGCCGTCGGTTGGGATCGATCTTTACCTTTGTCCATTGTAGTCCAGTTCACTAACCACTGTGCTATCGCGGTTCCCTTTTGCTTACTATAGAATGATTTAATAACTGTAGAAGTCAGAAAAATGACAAAGCATCCTACAATATTTAATAATAATAAAGATACACAAGCAAACACGGGTTGCTACACGTGGACTGGTAAGGAGAAGGTGAACCAAATAGGCTCCAGGACCATAATGGAGGATATGGGCTGCCTCTAACATGAGGTACGACAATCCCTTACACACTCCTACCCCACTCGACCTACGTTGTTGTTTTGAACAGAAAACTCTAGGTCGTGTCTTGTTGATCTCACCAATAGGATTTCTATCTCGAGAAATAAAACGATGTGCCATTGTATGTCCCTGAAAGCTTGCACAACGTTTGTTATCACCAGCGAGTTCCATTCGTGAATGGCAGTCACGTCCACATAAAGGACATATGTATTTGGATAATGAGGCTGCCGTAGTATTTTGATGCATCTTCATTCTTGAGTCTTTTCCTTTCTTGCCATTTCATCTCACAACACCAGAGCTGTAAGTTGTCAGCGAACCACAGCTGATGACTTGCGCCAATATCGGTGAACCAGAACCATCCAGACCCTGCTCCACCTCTCCGTGGTGCCTCTAGTAACAGTCTAACCTGTCTAGTCTGGCCAGGCGAGTAGGGATCGAAGAGGGAAGACAACCCGGTACTCAAAATTGTCATGTTGAAGTAGGATGTGTTGGGCCTAAAGGCGCAAATATAACAGTTATACTGCAAACCACAACACAACGCCCACTTAACGTCTTTTTTAAGGGCGGATGATGAAGAGGTACACTCCTTAAGTCATCAGGTGAACGCAAGCAAGCAATCAAGCATTTGTCTCTTTTTGTGTCCGAGCGTTATTTCGTTCTCTACAGATGCAGGAAGATCTATCTGCCAGTGACAATTGGCTTGTTTTACCACTATCTTGATATCTTTACTATAAGTAAGTTCAGAAATTCGTGCCCACAGAGTTGATAAATTATCTCGGAAATTGTTTGATGAGTTTCTGTAATTCTTTTTCGTGACATCTTATTTTTTAACCGACCTTAAGGTTTTATAACATTTAAGTACAAAGGTTGTCTGAATTTTGCACAAATCGTTTTTTGTTATATAATTTTAGGAAAGTATCAAACCGGGTGCTCTAAACATGAGATTTTACTGTAAATTATGTTAATTTGTCTAACAAACCTCTCAGTGCATTGCGTCTTACAAGTTACGGTTCAGTGAGCGGAGATTGTGCTAAGATTGTGTGGAGAGCACGTGAAATTGTCCTCAACAAATGTGGATATTGTAAAATCCTAAAAATAAGGACAACCAAGAAAATCATATTTTTTTATATACCTCAAAGAAGTATAAATCTTTCCTAAATGCATAAAGGTAGGGAAAAAATTCAGACTCAAGGTCGGTTAAAAATCAGATTTCATGAAAAGAATTACAGAAATTCATCAAACAGTTTTCGAGATAAATAATAAACTCTGTAGGCACGAACTTGTGAACGAACTCCACTTTCTTGTGTTGCGCACAAGATCGGCGCCGGTTTTAGCATTAGCTCAAATTTAGACGATCTCCTAGGAACACCAGCATTACTTCTAACTTAGAAAAGAGGGATCCTTACATTATTTTAGATTTTCATATTTTACAAATAAAATACTGTTTAATTTATCTCGAATGAACATTATAAATAATTACGTGTAGCTGTGCTGTCGTTGAAGACGGTCCACCAATGGATCACGTGACTTCGATGACCATGAGCCCAGATTTCTCCTTCCGATGAAAGAAATGGGAATAAAGATGGGTTTATCCAGAAACGACAAGAGCTAGGGTTCGATCCCAACCAACGGCTTTCGGTTCACCCAGCCTTTAATTGGTACCGGATATTTTTCTGGGAAAGTAAAGCGGCACGGGCGTAATACCGACCACATTACCCCAAAAATCATGTCCTGAAGGTCTGTAAAATTTATGGTCATTAGCACCAAATTCCCTAAACGCCACTTGGCGTGACGGGGGTACTTTAATTTTTTTACTCTACCAACGTGGTCAGCAGACACTAACTACAACATTAGCGTGGCTACACACTAGGGTAGGCTTACACATAATTTGTACAATAATAAAGGAAATGCATTGTGAACCTTTATTTCTCTCGTATTTTTATGTCACGCTGTAATGATACATATATTTTAATTTGCTTATTGCTTCTTTCTACATAGGTCCTCGTCTGGAAAATGTAGCTCTATAGGAAATCATATCATTGAGGAGTCGAGTTTTAAAACTTGACCTTATCAAGTTCTTCAATAAACGTAACCATTAATGCTGATGATGGAGAACTACACAAAACCTGCAAAAACTGGACATATACTGGACATAAACTGGACATGAAATTAAACAATTCATTATTCGAATATTATTCGACTGTATCAATAAAATTTATTTAGATTCATCACTAATGGGATAACAGCTATTGCTTTGATTGGGATTTCTGGGCTATTAACAGAGGTTATTGTTTTGATGTTATCATCAACAAATTCTGTCAAGTTGGATAATCTTACCTGCTACTGTTCGCAGTAAACAGTACAACCTGTGGCTGCCCTGCTGCCTTGCAGGTATGCTGAGGAGAGTAAAACGCTAAAGGAGGGTACCCTGAAGTAAAATAACCCCACCGCCTTGTGGGTGAGACTTTTTAGTCAAAGGCTAGGTGAGCCAAACGTAAACAAACCGACGGAATGCAACAGAAAACCACCGTCGTTGTTTCTTTGTAAAATCATGAATCGCCACAATAATAGAAATCACGACAATAAAGTTAAGGGGAATTCCACTGGAAAACCCTCGTTCGGTAGGAGACATGATGTGCTTGCTTCATGTGATACCCGATCGTCATCAAGCTACTGTAAGCAAAATAAAGATAAAACAAACTCTAAAGATAGGTACTTGGAATGTGAGAACATTCATGCAGAAGGGTAAACTGTAAAACATCAAACAGGACATTAAAAGAATGGGTTTACATTTACTGGGACTTTGCAAAATGACGAAATGAGATACACCGTCCCAGGGGAGATATATTCTGATGAACATAAAATAATCTATTCTGGAGGTACTGAACACCAAAGAGGAGTAGGCATCATCTTAGATGCAGAAAGAGAAAGAACAGTGAATGGATTTTACCCACTATCTAACAGAGTCCTTTTAGTGAAATTGAATGGAAAGCCAATAGATATAAATCTTTCTCTCTCTCTCTCTCTCTGCGATCAGGACTCAATCAGAGTAAGACGCCAGACTCTCGCACGAAGACAGCTGTTTGTTTAAGCCTGTTAGATTCACTCCGCTTGAATACCTGTTAAAACGTTGCACTGTGTTCTGCGCCAGTGGCCCAGTGCATCCGATTTCAGCCAGCATTTTGTTCAGGTTTGCTTTCCTTAGCCTTTGATTGTCCCCAATCTTTCTGCAAGGCAGCAGATGATCTTTTCTGTAGGGGGATTCTGCCTTTAGACGGTCGGCCCTCCCAGGTTTACGAGCACCATCTGCCCGAGTCACTAGAGGTGACTAAACACAGACATGCGACTTGTAATATGAGGAAACTGCAACAAGGAACACTTTTCATGCACAGCCTCCAACTGTTCCCGCCGCCTATCCCCATATACCGGTAAGTCACGTCCTCTTGAAAATGATGATCGTCGTAGCACTTGATGATGTTAGGCCATCGTTGATGACTCCACTTTCGATCATATAGACACACAGTCAGTCGTCAAATTATCCCCGTCGCACATCAAACAGCAGACCGTAAGATTTGCGCACGGTCGGTTTAGAGAACCATTACGATGACGTAGCACACAACAATGTCGCCGAACACATAATCTCGCTCTATTTAGATTTCTGTCTGATTACTCTAGTGTAAGCAGCCTACGACGAACATAACACGAAGAATTGGTTTACATTTACTGGGACTTTGCGAAATGAGATACACCGGATCAGGGGAGATATATTCTGATGAACATAAAATAATCTATGCTGGAGGTACTGAACACCAAAGAGGAGTAGGTATCATCTTGGATGCAGAAAGAGCAAGAACAGATATAAATCTACTACAAGTTTATGCACCAACAGCAGACAGTCTAGAGGAAACAGAAGATACATTTTACGACGTGTTAAATAAGGCACTTCGCGAATGCAAACCACATAAAAACACCATAGCTCTAGGGGATCTTAACACAAAAGTATGAAAGGAAAGAGTTGAGGAAGTAGTTGGTCATTATGGCTTAGGCAAGAGGAATGAAAGAGGTGAGAAACTTATTGACTGGGCAAAGACACACAACATGATGATAGGAAACACCTGGTTTAAGCAACATCCAAGACGTCTGTGGACATGTAAAAGCCCAGGAGACAACACATGAAATCAGACTGATTACATAATGATAAACAATGGATTTAGAAACAGTCTGGTGTGTGTTAAAACTAGACCAGGGGCAGATTGCAATAGTGATCATGTACCAGTTGCAGGAAAGCTTAGAGTAAAATTAAAAACAACAAAACGAGCCTCAGTTAACATCAAGTTAAATTTAGATTTACTCAAATCAAACAAGAAGCTGCAAGACAAATATAAAATCACAATTCAGCACCGGTACAATGCAATAGAGAACATACAAAGCATTGATGAACAGTGGGAAATGCTAAAAGAGTCAATGTAATAAACTGCAAAAGAGTTCGTACCATCAGTGATGACAAATTTAGGAAAGAAATTTATGACAAATGATATTTAGCAGCTAATTGACACAAGAAGAAGAAATAAAGAAAATAAAGATGAGTATAAGAGATTAAATAAGAAAAATAACCTATACCATGTTGAAATGTGTTAGATGAAAGTTAGGAAATAGCATGAGAGACAAGATCAGAAATGAAGACACGAAAAAAAAGTTAAGAATAATTGCCGCCATATAGTACATCAAATAAACAAGAGATACAATTGTTTGAGCACGAGATTAGAAAAGAACAGGCAAAACATAACACAACTAGCCTATAATAAACGTTACAAGAACACCAGACTCAAGGGCTGGCCATGAAAAAGATGTATTGACGGAATATTAAAAACACCTAGGAAAAATAACTGCAGAAGAGGCTAAAAGAAAAACTAAAGCCACAAAATATTTTTCCCCTTTACGCGGAAAAACAAATGAGAAAGGAAAGAAGAAGAAGTAGAGAGCCCAGGGATAAAATGTTAAATATATAAAAATGTTACCTGACGGGGATACAAAAATATCCATCGAAAAAAATAAATGTTAATTTTCAAAACAAAAGTAAAATTCGATACATTTTTAGGTCAAAACTTTGTTTAAAAGGTTTCCCTTGAATTGATTTATTTCGTGGTTTGTGTTGCTTTCGCAGAATAAAATCTGGTGTTTGATGAATGTTAACAGAATGAGTTGATTGTGTTCCTTATCTGAATCTGTTTAGGAATAATGACTAATGGTCATGTTTTGAACATATTTACACTTTTTGTTGGCTTTAGACTATTTTCTAAGACATATACTCTACAGCAATTTGAAGAGATACTGTAGAAAATTCAAATTATGTAGTTGAAATGTTGTCGTGAGATTTTAGACATCTCTTACTGAGGCCGTATCATGGATGAAAAGGTTTGCGAAAGTGTACAACAAGCATGAGTATATGTTGATCTTACGACTATTGCGAATAATTCTAGAAGCGCAAATAAATTAATTTTGTCATATATCTGGGTAGTCTGGCCTAGCACTGAAGTACTGAATTATGGCATTAATGACCTCCAAATGTTTGGCTCACCGCACATATTTCTTACATATTTAGTCTACACGCACATGACCGCACAATTTTCCATTATTTGAGAGTCTACCAGCACATATGTTTTTTCTCTATATGAGAGTCTAAATGGTCGGGGTGGTTTGGATACCTCTAGTGGCGTCAGGGTGACCTCTCGTGGCGTCAGGGTGACCTCTCGTGGCGTCAAGCTGAGGTGATCTCTCGTCTTAGTGGGGACTCATGAAAGTAGGGTTGACGGGGGTGACATAGTTTTCACATTCTTTCTTTGTACTTTCAAGGGTGACATAGCTTTCACATTCTTTCTTTGTACCTTCAAGCAGTAAAAACAGTCACAAGTTTATTTATTTATGTAGCTTTTATTCGTATAAATCTCACAATGAATAACAACACAGGGTTAGACAATCATGTGTACTTTAACTAATGTACATTATAGACATCTGTAATACATAAGTAACAAAGTAGTTATTTACAAATTGTAATACACGATAGTGTTAAATGGATAAAGGGGAGGTAGTCACGTTGTCAGAATGGACCTGTCGCTTGATGTAGAAATAGGAGAGTGACTTCCGATATTGTGTATATTTGTATGCCGACCCCTTGTGTGTTTAAACCCTATATTTTTACCACCCCCGGCTTGTTTTCTGTTTAGGACCTCTGTGAATATATCCTTATCTAATTTGTTGTGGTGTTTATTAAGGCCCTTGGTGCTAACTTTCGCGTAATCCCCAAAACAGTAATAGGTCTTACTACACAAGATTATCATCACATCACCCTAATATTCCAATTTGAACAGCCCAGGAGTCCGTTTGTCGTATAACTGTCTCGGGAACCATTGGTCGTACTGTGTGAAAAACTCGTCTACCTTATCGCTTTTAACTACCCCTTCTAACGATGACTCGCTGAGGTCCAAATACAGGTTATTGGTGTCCATTTTGCAGAGTTGGAAGTCGGACCTGTTTACAAATCTATCCAGGAAGTCATAGTAAAATTGCAACATCCACAATTTAGCGTACTGATAGACGAAAAAACCAATCTGTGAAGGAAGATCCCACACGATACCACGTTTTCCCATCGACACCTCGTAATGGCCCTCGCCATTAGGCGTCATGATTTTAAACCACGGGTTATTTACTAGCTTGGTTGTGTTGGTCTCCTCCTTAACATAGGACACGTCCACGTGTTTCGCCATATTTGTCAGGGTCTTCCCATAGGCCGAGTTGCCAAGGAGTTTCATCGTATCGCTAACTATTGTTTGATTTTCGTTTAAATCGCCAGCACCGACGCGCATCTGTGACCTTGTCACCAAACTCCTTAAAACAACTAATCGGTAGATACTCTACCACCTGATATATCCTAGTTACCTCCAATCCGTAGTCTAAATACCACTTTAGCAAGGGTGTGGCCAACAGAATCTTTGTTCCACTATAACTACCCACGAGAGTACGTCTGAGGGTAAAGTAATAGTTTGTTCTTGGTGGCGTACTCCCGCATAAAGGGACCGATGTCATATATACCCACGTCTACATTTTTAAAGAAGGTGGTCATCTCGCTAAAATGGTCCTTTAAATCCTCGGGAACGTGAATGTCGCACTCAACGAGACCAAAAAACGACTCGTCTGAAACTGAATCTATAATGGCTTTATTAACAGCTCCCGGTGATAGGTTTTAACTCGGGCAAGTACGATATAAATTTAATAAAGCCCTATTTAATACATTGTCTCGCTGCCGCCTCCATGCCTGAAATAACTAGTAAGGGCAACGACTATATTGAGGACGGCGATCGGGAAGACGAGAGACATGATGATGAGGAGCGGATAGATGAAGAAAACCGGCTCGGTGAAATAAGTTGTATAGTTAAGCGAAACAAAAATATTATGCGCCTCGCGACCAAGAAGTTAAAGTTCCTAGATATCATAAATTATCTAGCGCCAGGTTTTAGTTATAGCAAGTACTTGGCAGCTTACAAAGTAGAGGAGACCAAGGATGTTTTCTGTTACGAGTACGTAACCGATTTAAACAAGTTGAATGAGACGCAGTTACCTCCCCACTCGGTCTTCTTTTCCAAACTAAAAGAAATTGTAATATTTCGGAAAAGGAGTACGCTCTTTGTAAAAAGGCCTGGAAGGCCAATAACATGGTAACCCTTAGGGACTTTTTGGTGTGGTATAATAACAAAGATGTAGTCCCCTTCTTAGAAGCCCTGAGTCGTCAGTTTTGGTTTTACAGGGATTTAGACATCGATTTGTTTAAGAACGCGATTTCGGTCCCCTGTATAGCTCTGATGTATCTTTTAAAACTCCCCAGAGATGTTGGTTTTCCTCTATTTGCAAAAAAGGAGGCTGATTAGCATCATACCATACGACAGAATATCGTCTGAGGCCACTCTGTTATCTTTCATCGGTTCCACGAGAAGAATAAAACCTTTATCAGAAACGCTAAAAAATTGGTGCGCAGCAATAAAGGCTATGACGCCAACTCCCTTTATCTATGGGTACTTATGTAAAAAACTCTTTAATTTCTTGTACTTGTTCAATATGTTAGTTATGTTGTTATTTATTTAAAATGTTTGGCTAATCTCATGACCATGTAATAATATGCAATGACCGTCCAACCGATTCTCATGCGCATTTAAATCTTAGGTCTTCAATGTCTGTTTTTATATCCTGCAAAACAGATTCTTCTGCTTATCCTTGATTAATGTCTTTGTACTGACTGCGTTTAATGCACAAAAGGAAATTAGGGAGAATAATCGTGATCGTAACAATTCATTCTGTCGGTGAACAAAAGACACCAAAGAGAGATAAAGACAGCGCGAATAGTGTGCTGGGAGAACAGATGAATTTCTTATATCATTGACTGTAGTGGTCGTTGTGACTGTACATATTGGCTGTAGTGTTCTACTTGTGTGTAACTAATTTAGGGAGTATTAGAGATATCGACTGCTAGGATTCTGTTAAGATAAAGGATTTTTCTACATACGTTTCTTTATTCTTTTTAAACCTATTCTGTTAAGTGTCCCTCATAAGCAGGATGTTACGTGTCTCCGTTTTATCTTCCAAGTGTTGGACTGTGTGATGTGGCCAGTAGCATGGGCTTATTATTTATTTATCTATTCCAATTAGCATCAATAGGAAGGTTTCTTTTTTGTTTAAAACGTTGTGTTGGACTGGACTCGCTGTGTGGGACTAAAACTGTTATGTGAGATTGAGCTGGCTGTGTGGAACTAGATTTGTTGTGTGGGATTGTGCTTGAACTGTGGGACTAGAAATGTTGTGTGGGACTAGAACTGTTGCGTGAGACTGGAAGTGCTGTGTGGGACTAGAACTGTTGTGTGAGACCGGAACTATTGTGTGAGACTGGAACTGTTGTGTGGGACTAGAACTGTTGTGTGAGACTGGAACAGTTGTGTGAGACTGGAACTGCTGTTTGAGACTGGAACTGCTGTGTGAGACTGGAACTGCTGTGTGAGACTGAAACTGCTGTGTGAGACTAGAACTGTTGTGTGATACTGAAACTGCTGTGTGAGACTGGAACTGCTGTGTGAGACTGGAACTGCTGTGTGGGACTAGAACTGTTGTGTGAGACTGGAACTGTTGTGTGAGACTGGAACTGCTGTGTGAGACTGGAATTGTTGTGTGAGACTAGAACTGTTGTGTGAGACTGGAACTGTTGTTTGGGACCGCAACTATTGTGTGAGACTGGAACTGTTGTGTGGGACTGGAACTGCTGTGTGAGACTGGAACTGTAGTGTGGGACTGGAACTGCTGTGTGAGACTGGAACTGTTGTGTGAGACTGGAACTGTTGTGTGAGACTGGAACTGTTGTGTGAGACTGGAACTGTTGTGTGAGACTGGAACTGTTGTGTGAGACTGGAACTGTTGTGTGAGACTGGAACTGTTGTGTGAGACTGGAATTGTTGTGTGAGACCGGAAATGCTGTGTGAGACTGGAACTGTTGTGTGAGACTGGAACTGTTGTGTGAGACTGGAACTGTTGTGTGAGACTGGAATTGTTGTGTGAGACTGGAACTGCTGTGTGAGACTGGAATTGCTGTGTGGCACTAGAACTGTTGTGTTAGATTAAATTGTGTCACGTGATGCAGTTATTTGACCTTTTTACTCAACACGACCATTGGTTTTATTTTTGTGATATAATAACAGAAAATAATATAATTGCAGAAAATGGCCTGACTCACAACTTTGGCACTAACTTTATCGTTTACATTATCTTTATACAACACATTTCGCTGCTCTCTACGGCCAGTGGCTACTCTATATCTACCTCTTCCCACTACCAAACTTTTCTTCACGGCCGCGATGAAAAATGTGTTAATACAGAAGCACACAAATCTTATCTTATCCTATCTTATCTTATAGTATCTTATCTTATATCTTATCTTATATCTTATCGTATATTATCTTATCTTATTTTGTAATCTTATCTTATTTTATCTTATTTTATCTTATCGTATCTTATCTTATCTTATCTTATCTTATCTTATCGTATAGTATCGTATTTTATCTTATCTTATCTTATCTTATCTTATCTTATCTTATCTTATCTTATCTTATCTTTTCTTATCTTATTTTATCCACATAAGTACTTCCGGTACACATTGAAATTTGGGCAAAAAACTAGGAGTCTGACGATTGATCGATCAACTCGACTTTGCGTCTTCAACAGATCAATTCAAAAACCTCTCTACTATTGCAGCTGTAATTCTCATAAATTTAACCCTAACTATTATGTAGCGGTTTCTAATTAAGGAACAGGCAGCTATTTGGTTATTTGATTATGGAAGGCCCCGGTATCATTGCAAACGAATTAAAATCAATAATTGCTCAACCGCCCGTGCCAGCGTAATCATCCGAATTAATATTTCATCTCCCAAACAAAGAAAGGTAACTGTAGTCCCCATCGTAGTAGTCTCAGCACACGCCAAAAGACATAAGGCAAAACCGCGCCGAAAGTGAACACGACCAACTGTTCCCTGTCATACGATATCGTCATTCATCGTAAACAATTAAAATATCGAAATATGATCAAAACGGATGAAACACACAGCTCACGGTGTGCACAGAGCACTTAACTCAGTAGCTCCTGCAACAAGTCGGACTTGGAATATGAGGAAACTGCAACAAGGAACACTTTTCATGCATAGCCTTCAATTGTTCCCGCCGCCTATCCACCATATACCATGGAAGTTCACGTCGTCTTGAAAATGATGATCGTCGTATTTTTAAAAAAATATGTATAGCGCTTGATGATGTTAGACCATCGCTGTTGACTCCAATTCCGAACACATAGACACACTGTTCATCGTCAGATCATCCCCGTCGCACATCAAACAACAGACCTTAAGATTAGCGTACGGCCGGTTATTAGACGTGATCTTGTCAACTATAAGTGTCTTCAAACTGTGTTGTTGCTTTTGTTCCTCAATGAGATCATAGCAACATGGACAAATACAAATTAACTTAAAAAAAGTTGCACAACATGGACCTTTTCACTTTGCTTTTAGAACGGAATGGCTTCACTGCAGGCGAGGCACGGACAACTAATTTTATCTGAACACTTCACCCACATGTGACACATCTCTTCTTCATCTCACCATCCTATCTCTCATCTCTGTGTCCACCTCTCCCTAACTTCAATATCTGACATGTAGCTATAGATATCTGTGACTCACGGTTTCTTGTCGTTGTCCCCGTCTTCTGAAGAAGACCGCGGGCTGAAACGTCAGTATTTTATTGTGTTCCTTTTTTGTAAAGCTGTCACCACACAATGGAGTGTATACCACACTCCGCTACTGACTCCCCGGTGTCTAGTTAGACTAGTTCGTGCATTTGGCTGTGCTCTTAAGAATGAATCAATTGTGCTGTGAGTGCTTCCATTGATGTGCATACTATGTCATATATGATTGGCGATCATATGGTATAACAGTAACATGCGAAAAGAGGGGCGATATGATAAAGATTTCGATGACGTTCGTGAATCTGCAGCCCTGGTATAACGCCCGGATCTTCATGTTAGTCAACAGGGACGTTGTTTAGTTTCAGGTGAGCCACGAGAAGTTTCAGGTGAGCTACGGCGAGAACATTCAGGTGAGGTACGGGGAGAAGATTCAGGTGAGCTACGGGGAGAACATTCAGGTGAGGTACGGGGAGAAGATTCAGGTGAGGTACGGGGAGAAGATTCAGGTGAGGTACGGGGAGAAGATTCAGGTGAGGTACGGGGAGAAGATTCAGGTGAGGTACGGGGAGAAGATTCAGGTGAGCTACGGGGAGAAGATTCAGGTGAGGTACGGGGAGAAGATTCAGGTGAGGTACGGGGAGAAGATTCAGGTGAGGTACGGGGAGAAGATTCAGGTGAGGTACGGGGAGAAGATTCAGGTGAGCTACGGGGAGAAGATTCAGGTGAGGTACGGGGAGAAGATTCAGGTGAGGTACGGGGAGAAGATTCAGGTGAGGTACGGGGAGAAGATTCAGGTGAGGTACGGGGAGAAGATTCAGGTGAGGTACGGGGAGAAGATTCAGGTGAGCTACGGGGAGAAGATTCAGGTGAGGTACGGGGAGAAGATTCAGGTGAGGTACAGGGAGAAGATTCAGGTGAGGTACGGGGAGAAGATTCAGGTGAGGTACGGGGAGAAGATTCAGGTGAGCTACGGGGAAAAGATTCAGGTGAGGTACGGGGAGAAGATTCAGGTGAGCTACGGGGAGAAGATTCAGGTGAGCTACGGGGAGAAGATTCAGGTGAGGTACGGGGAGAAGATTCAGATGATGTACGGGGCGAAGATTCAGGTGAGCTCCCTAACTAACTAACTAACTAACTAACTAACTAACTAACTAACTAACTAACTAACTAACTAACTAACTAACTAACTAACTAACTAACTAACTAACTAACTAACTAACTAACTAACTAACTAACTAACTAACTAACTAAATAACTAAATAACTAACTAACTAACTGAACTAAACTAACTAATTAACTAACTAACTAATTAACTAACTAAATAACTAACTAACCAATTAACTAACGAATGTACTAACTAACTAACTAAATACTAACTAACTAACTAAATACTAACTAATTAACTAACTAAATACTAACTAATTAAATAACTAACTAACTAAATACTAACTAACTAACTAAATACTAACTAACTAACTAACTAACTAACTAACTAAACAACTAACTAACTAACTGAACTAAACTAACTAATTAACTAACTAATTAACTAACTAACTAACTAATTAACTAACTAAATAACTAACTAACCAATTAACTAACGAACGTACTAACTAACTAACTAAATACTAACTAACTAACTAAATACTAACTAATTAACTAACTAAATACTAACTAATTAAATAACTAACTAACTAAATACTAACTAACTAACTAATTAGCCTACATTCTGGTAAGATGACCACAATGGTATATTATTAAGTCTTTTGATGTGTTTCACACAAACAGAAGTTCCAGTAATCTTCTTTACTCTATTTCTGACTTTATCTTCTAGTAACATTTAGTAGCAATATTACAGCGATAGTTTCGCTGATAATGGAGAAGAAAGTGATAAGAACAAAGAATAAGTGAAGAAAGAAATTTAAAAATTGTAATAGAAACTCGTCGAAGAAGTTGAATACGTCTTAAATGCTTGCTTGCTTGCGTTCGCCCGATGACTAGATTATTCTAGAGTATTCTGGTAGACTACAATGTTCATCTTCATCATCCGCCCTTAAAAGGACGTTAAGTGGGCGTGTCTGCGTTGTGTTGTGGTTTGCAGTATAACTGTGATATTTGCGTCTTTCGGCCCAACACATCCGACTTCAGCACGACATTTTTTAGTACCGGGTTGTCTTCCCTCTTCGATTCCTGCTCGCTTGGCTAGACTGTTAGTCTGTTACTAGAGGCACCGCGGAGAGGTGGAGCAGGGTCTGGATGGTTTTGGTTCACCGATCCTGGCTCAAGCCATCGACTGTGGGTCGCTGACAACTTCCAGCTCAGGTGCTGGGAGGCGCCTTCGTCTCCATACGTTTTAAATAAACACTAGAAATGTTATGTCTGCTACTAATCGAAATACATAGTTTCCTCTATCGAATTCGCATCAACATGTAAAATGAATCGTGTTAAATCATTTCGACTCCTTTTCAAAGTCGGTTCTGGTAGTTTCGGCACATCATTATCATGACATGCCAATAAGTTTTATAACGCAATTATGACGCTCTTTGCCATGTTAAACTATTCTTCTTCTTTTTCCTTCCTTCCTCATCTGCCTTTCAGCGTCGAGGGGAGATATAATTTGCGGTCTTTTTCTCTTCTGTTCGCCTCTGCTACTGTTATGTTTCCTAGTGCTTCTAATATTCCATCCACCCGTCTTTTTCGTGGTCGACCATTGGGTCTGGTGTTCTCTTAACGTTTGCTGAAGGCTTGTTGTGTTGTATTCTTTCTGGCATGTCACGTGGTCAAACCATTTTATCTGTTGTTTCCTTATATATTCTAGGCCGGGGGCTATTCATAGCTTTTTTCTCAGTTCTTCATTTCTGATCTTATCTCTCAGACTGTTTCCTGTAATTCGTCTAACACATTTCATCTCAGTAGAGGTTATTTTCTTATTGTTCTTGCATCTAGGGTCCAGGTCTGGCATTGGTAGCACAACGTTGGGATGAAGATTATATTGTACAGTGCTCGTTTTGCCTCCAGAGTTATTTCCTTGTTGAATAATAATGGTGATAACTGTCCAATGATTTGACAAGCTTTGTTGCATCTTGATTCTATCTCTGCTGTTTGTGAATTATCGTTTGTCACTAAACTTCCTAGGTATTTGAATTCCTCTACTTGTTTTAGTTGTATGCCTTCTATAGTTATGTTGATGTTCTGTTTATGTTTTGCGACATTCATGATTTCTGTTTTGTTGATGTTGATTTTCATGCTGTATTTTGTGCCTGAGCCGCTGAGTTTCTTTATCTGTTCCTGTAGGTCTTCTATTGTTTCATGTATTAGTGCCTGATCGTCTGCAAATAAAAGCTCGTTAATCTCCTCTGTCTCTGATGGGTTGGCTAACTTGCATATATGGTCCATGTATGTAATAAACAGTAGGAGGGATAGTACGTACCCCTGTCTTACACCTGATCTAACTTCGAAGAGGTCTGTGCAGCCTGCTGCTGTTCTGACCCTGCAGCTGCTGTTGATGTGGAGACTTTTAATAAGGTTGGTTAGATGTTGGCTTACTCCGCATGTTGTTAGTATCTCCCACAGTTGTTCTCTGTTTACTTTATCGAATGCTTTTACCCGGTCAATGAAAGCTATGTATAAATTTTGATTGTGTTCTGTTGTTTTTTCTGCAAGCTGTTTTAATGTGAATAGGGCGTCAGTACATCCTCTGTTTTTTTCGGAAGCCCATTTCAGAATTGCTAACTGTAGTTCTATTATTGCTCTCAGCCTTTTTTCCAAGATTTTGGCGTATAGCTTTCCAACATGGCTGAGAAGAGTTATACTTCTATATTGACTGCAGTCTCTTTTGCGAACTATTATTTATTATTTATTAGTTAAACTATTGATTCCACTAAAAAAATCTTGCAAAAATAATACATTCTGTCTGCGTTAATTTCATGCCAGGGAGTCACTTAAAATATTTTAGCAATGAACGAAGTTGGTGAGCTCGCTGTTTACAACGGATGCTTACATGACAAACACTACTTATACACCAGTTATTAATCGATATGTTATTTGTTTATTAATCAAGTTGTTTAATTAGAACAATAAGAAAAATAACAACCACCGAAATGAAATGTGGCAGAAGAATGACAGGAAACAGCTTAAGGGACATAGTAAGAAACACCGACCTGAGGACGAAACTCGAAATTTAACCAGCCATAGAATACATAAAGAAAC
This sequence comes from Megaustenia siamemsis, assembly GCA_032433765.1. Lineage (NCBI taxonomy): Eukaryota > Metazoa > Mollusca > Gastropoda > Stylommatophora > Ariophantidae > Megaustenia > Megaustenia siamemsis. The sequence goes on along the minus strand of JAVIAB010000106.1, from coordinate 13,362,863 downwards.
AACAGATAAAATGGTTCGGCCGCACAACACGACAAGAAGAACTAACAATGACTCAAAGAGCCATAAACAAACGCTTGGAACACGCCAGAGTAAGAGGAAGACAGAGAAAGAGATGGATAAAGGGAATACTAGAGTCACTAGGAGGGATAACACCAGAAGAGGCCAACAGAAGAGCAAAGAATCGCAGATTGCATCTCCCCTCGGCGCCAACGGCAATGGATGAAAGATATAAGAAGAATAGAAGGAAAACTTGGCAGTCTGTGGGCATTATATCATTTATTTTTAATGCTGTTTTATTTACAGCGATAGAAATAATGAATTGCACCGTACTGGAGTTGTCTGCATAACCACACACCTGATATATGTGCTTGTCATTAATAAAGAAAATGTTCTACTGTACAGACGTTTCATGAGAGATTAATTACAACTTCTTGAGGTAAGGATGCAATCGAGATTATTTTCTTCTTCTTCAAACTATGGGAAATATCTCGTACGAGGTAGCCTTAGTGAGTGAGTAGTTTGATGAAAATATGAGCAGTTACAAAGAATGTGGAAGTGTGTGCTGACATTTCTCTACACTAGTAACAGTCGGATGATCAGTTAGCAGAAAGTTCGTGCTTCGGAGTCGTCACTGAGATCATTTGTTGTTTGAAGATCTGTTATTTGTGCATATCGTGTTTGTGAAGTTTTATGGCTGAGATGTTGGGGAAGTTTTGTGATTGAAATGTTTGTGAAGTTTTATGGCTGAGATGTTGGGGAAGTTTTGTGATTGAAATGTTTGTGAAGTTTTGTGTCTGAAATGTTGGGGAAGTTTTTTGATTGATATGTTTGTGAAGTTTTGTGGCTGAAATGTTTGTGAAGTTTTGTGATTGAAATGTTTGTGAAGTTTTGTGGCTGAAATGTTGGGGAAGTTTTGTGATTGAAATGTTTGTGAAGTTTTGTGGCTGAAATGTTTGTGAAGTTTTGTGATTTAAATGTTTGTGAAGTTTTGTGGCTGAAATGTTGGGGAAGTTTTGTGGCTGAAATGTTTGTGAAGTTTTGTGGCTGAAATGTTGGGGAAGTTTTGTGGCTGAAATGTTGGGGAAGTTTTGTGGCTGAAATGTTGGGGAAGTTTTGTTGCTGAGATGTTTGTGAAGTTTTGTGGCTGAGATGTTTGTGAAGTTTTGTGATTGAAATGTTTGTGAAGTTTTATGGCTGAAATGTTGGGCAAGTTTTGTGGCTGAGATGTTGGGGAAGTTTTGTGATTGAAATGTTTGTGAAGTTTTATGGCTGAAATGTTGGGGAAGTTTTGTGGCTGAGATGTTGGGGAAGTTTTGTGGCTGAAATGTTGGGGAAGTTTTGTAGCTGAGATGTTTGTGAAGTTTTGTGGCTGAGATGTATGTGAAGTTTTGTGGCTGAGATGTTTGTGAAGTTTTGTGGCTGAGATGTTTGTGAAGTTTTGTGCCTGAAATGTTGGGGAAGTTTTGTGATTGAGATGTTGGGGAAGTTTTGTGGCTGAAATGTTGGGGAAGTTTTGTGCCTGAAATGTTGGGGAAGTTTTGTGATTGAGATGTTGGGGAAGTTTTGTGCCTGAAATGTTGGGGAAGTTTTGTGTCTGAGATGTTGAGGAAGTTTTATGATTGAAATGTTGGGGAAGTTTTATGGCTGAGATGTTTGTGAAGTTTTGTGCCTGAAATGTTGGGGAAGTTTTGTGATTGAGATGTTTGTGAAGTTTTGTGCCTGAAATGTTGGGGAAGTTTTGTGATTGAGATGTTTGTGAAGTTTTGTGCCTGAAATTTTGGGGAAGTTTTGTGGCTGAGATGTTTGTGAAGTTTTGAAGTCCGGGTTTGATCCTGACCGACGGCTTATGGGTTCACCTAGCCTTAAATGGGTACCGCATTTTTTCTGGGAAAGTAAAGCGGCACAGGCGTAATACCGACCACATTACCCCAAAAAATCATATGCCGAAGGTCTGTAAAATTTATGGTCACTAACACCATATTCTCTATACGCCACTTGGCGTGACTTGTCATGAAAATTACTTGTTGCCATTTCATTCTTTTGTTGAAATCTCATATTTTGGTGTGTCAGTGTTAACCATGTCTCATATCTTTATGTGTGTCTGTGGTTAATCATATCTTATATCTTAGTGTGTATCTGTGTTAGTCATGTGTCATGTCTTTGTGTGTGCATGTCTGGGTTAGTGATATATCATACCTTTGTGTGCATGTTTATGTTAGTCATATCTCATATCTTTTTGTGTGCATGTCTGTGTTTACCACATCTCATATCCTTGTGTGTGCATGGCTATGTTAGCCACATCTCATATCTTTGTGTGTGCATGTCTATGTTAGTCATATCATATCTTTGTGTGCATGTCTGTGTTAGTCATGTGTCATATATCTTTATGTGTGTCAGTGTTAGTCATGCCTCGTATCGCTGTGTGCATGTCTGTGTTAGTCACATCTCATATCTTTGTGTGTGCATGTCTGTGTTAGTCACCTTTTGTGACTCGGGCAGATGGTGCTCGTAAACCTGGGAGGGCCGACCATCTAAGGGCAGAATTCCCCTACAGAAAAGACAATCTGCTGCCTTGCAGGAAGATTGGGGGCAATCAAAGGCTAAGGAAAGCAAACCTGAATAAAATGCTGGCTGAAATCGGATGCAGTGGGCCACTGGCGCAGAATACAGTGCAACGTTTTAACAGGTATTCAATCAGAGTGGATCTGGCAGACTCTAATTGTGATGTTATGTCTGTGGGGGCGATCAACACACTTAACCTGACAGCTGACTTCATGTGAGAGTCTGGAATCCTACTCTGATTGAGTCCTGGTGGCAGAGAGAGAGCGAGAGAGAGAGAGAGAGAGAGAGAGAGAGAGAGAGAGAGAGAGAGATAGAGATTCTTTTGTTTATTTCAATTTTTACATTTTCAATCACTGGTTATAGTATGTCCAAGGTAGTTGTAGCACAATAATAATAATGGTAATAGTAATAGTAATAGAAAAAAAGACAAAGAAGAAGAAAGGAAAGGAGAAGAAGAAGAAACCAGAGACAAAGTAGTTTTGGGAAAATGCTGTGAATCTATGAAACTCTGAGCAAAGTATTCACAACAATGAAATACCTTAGAGAACTACGCGTTGTATTCAGCATCTGCTGATATGATCTCACTTAATGAACACGACGGCTATTGATCGTTAAGTGTTGAATTAGATTTAATATCTTTTGACTTTTACATCAAAATACAATTAATATACTTCCTGAATGTTCTATTTTTAACTGATGTTATCCGTTTCTGATTTTCTTCTCTCTCTCTCTCTCTCTCTCTCTCTCTCTCTCTCTCTCTCTCTCCTTCTCTCTCTCTCTTTCTCTTTCTCTCTCGTTTTCTCTCTGCTTAATGTATTTATCTATGCTACTTATCTCTCTTTTTTGTGATATAATGCCTTTTTATTAAATGCAGTAGTTTTTATTTTATAAATACTTAATGCCCACTTTTGTCCACAAGTTGCTGTCCACCAACATTCAAATCAATTAACATCATCACCACAAAGGAATAAAAGCTGATTGTAAAAACATTAATTTAATCAGATTTTCAAACTTGCTGAGCACCCATGTTTTGATTATCTAGTTGGGTATAACTAATTACTATACTAACACTCATTATTAAGTTATACATTAATTTAACAATTAATTAATATTGTATATTTTGATAAAGTTAGAACTAACTGATATGCTCATATGCATAACGAATAATCGAAATATATAGTAGCTAAACAGGAATATAATTATGAGATAGAACTGTGAACATTTATATAACATAAACCGTGATTCTATAACTCCTGTCTCCTCCCATTTCAGATCGCCATGCCATGATTCTTCGGATGACCTCCCTGTACTGGCATCATCTCTGGTTCCTCTGACACCCGTAGCCGGTTCGCGTTGGAGAACCGAATCATAACCCGCTTTAGTACTCTCCAACGAGAGAATTAAACTCTTTTCACTCTTTTCTTATCACAGGTCTCCTCTCCGTTTCTTTCCTGCTCTCTCCCTATTCCACTGTGTGTTATCTTTATTACCTCTTTTAATCTTCTTCTCACTTGCCAGCCCTATCCTCTCTCTCTCTCTCTCTCTCTCTCTCTCTCCTCTCCTCTTCTCGTTTACTTCTAACCCTATGGAACACATCCTTTCATGCTTTTTTTTCAAGTTTTTATGGATTGATTCCTTTTGGTTTAATTAAGTCCTTCCTGCCCTATCGTCTATTTTATCTTTTAACCAGAATTACATAAATCCTGGTCACCGTCTTTTTCCGCCATTACTTAGATCTGAGTTGTGTTTTGTGACCTGGATTTATGTGTATAATTTGGATAATTTATTTGTTATACTAAATGAAGCCTTTTTTCCGGAACGTTGTAGTTTGTTTTGTCTTTCTATTAGTTCAGCTGCTCCACACTATTTTTATGTTTATTTTATATGAAGAGCAAGAATTAATTTGTGCTGCTTGTAGGATGGTATCTATAGTTGTAGCCATAACACACCGAGCGTTACAATATGTGACAAAGTTAAAGATTAATTCATATTTATATTGGGGGAATGGTTGGTCTCGAGGCAAGACACCGGACTCAAGACAGAGAGGTTGTGGGTTCAAATCCTGACTCCCCCAGTTGGGATTTTTATTTATGATTTCTCTCTGCGGCAACCACCCCTGGTCTCAGCAGCGAGGCCCGTCAACCACCCCTGGTCTCAGCAGCGAGGCCCAGCTTGAAACGTCAAATAGTCATCGACGGAAAAAAATATGAGTACCTCCGAAGACGGAGTTATCTGCCCGTGTGACGAGGGACCCCTGTGTACATGGCTGCCAGGGAAAAATGAATTAACACGCAAAATTCAGTTCTTAATCTCTAGGGACTTCGTCAGAGGTAAAATCTGGCGTACGAAAAAAAAATTACGTAAAAATAATCACTAGCCACTGAGCTATCGCGGCTCCCGTTATATATATTATATATATATGTTTGATTACGTAACATTTAATATCACGTGGACGTTGAGTCGTGGATGATAACTGCACAAGATGGCGACAAGTGGCGAACAAATTAAAACTACGACATGAGGAAGAGCAAGGTCACCTCTGCTAATAAAACACAACCGAGACGTGTCCAAATTTGACACTGTATTGTAAACAGCCTCAAGCTGCGCTGTAATCCAGTGTCTTAATAGACATGAAGACCCGTTATTATACTAAGTGCGCGTGTGTATTATGTGTGGGAGTAGTAATACGACTATTAGCGCTGTTTAGGACCTGTAGAACAACAACTTTACCCTCCGCGCTATAGGTTGTTAGCACACCCTACGCACTTCACCACGAGTTGGCTGCCGACCTATTGTAGGTAAGCATATGTATTGAAGTGTTGTTCTCTTAATGTGTGTTTGTGTAGTTTGCTAGTACATGCAGCAACAGAATTCAGACAGTTTTGAGTGATAACGTTTGTGTATCAAGCTCAGGGAAAGGCAGCTGAGAATTTCGATAAAACGTGAAACTGGCGCATGCAGAGCGTGCTCTATCGGAGATAGAAGACCTTTCAAGAGTGTAGTAAAACAGTTGTAGGTAGGAACCGTTCTGGAAGAATTTCCACGTTGAATGTAGACGCTGGCGTGGACAGAAGAATCGCGTTTATGACAGACCGCTGATGGACTCCGAGGTTGATTAAAAGTATGTTGAATTTGAATGTTTTTACAGTAATTATCATAATCATTGTGTGCCGTCTCCGCATTGAAGGTTGGCTACCATGCAGCACCATTCCGCTGCCTCTTGTTTTAATAGTGCAAGTTGTGATAGACTCACTTGTCTATCTTTTGATGTTACTCGTCCATGTTAGTCTTGGTCTGTATCTACCTCTTTTACCTTGTATTTTCCCTTCCAGGATTACTTTTAGTAGGCTGCTATGTCTTTTAACATGCCCCAAAAATGTCATTTGTCTTGTTTGAATTGTATTTAGTAGTTCTCTTTTCATTTTAGTTGTTCTATGGCTTCTTCATTTTTTCCCCCGTTCTTTCCGTTCAATGCTGTCCTATTCGTCTATAAATCCATATTGCAAAGGATTAAAACGAAATCTTAACTGAGTAACTGTGCTTCATTGAAATTATGCGCCCAGATAGTTCCAACGAGTTTTACTGTCCAACAGAAAAGATAATAACAAATACCCATATTTAGATTTCCAGGAATTCATCCAACGGTGGGAATATCCTAAAAAAATGATAGCCATTGACGTAACATGGACATTCCAGCACTACCTCACTTAACCACGAACCAAGAAAAGAAAGGGTGAGTAAACAACAAATCAAATCAAGGCTCTTTTGTTTTGTTCCGACAGTCAGGGGTCGTTAACAAATGAATTCGTGCCTCAAAGACAAATTGTCGATCTGCGCTATTTCTGTGAGGTTCTTGGAAGATTCGGAAAAGAAGTAGGTAGCTCGAGTGTGGCCAATCATTGCAGGCACTTAGACACTCCACATCGTCAATGTCTCTTGTCAAACAACACTATCCGTTACTGGGTTTTTAAGTAACAAAACATTTTTGATTTTATTTTTGCTTTACTCAACCAGTTTGACATTTTTCTGTTCCCCAAATTAAAAATCATATTGAAATGTTGATCATGTGGTCAAACATGCAATACTGTACGTGATTACACTTCAAGAGTTCTAGCACTGCTAGACGATCAGTTTGAGCGTGTTTGGTGGTGTGTTGTTTTTCCAAGTCAACTGCTTTGGAGGAGGTATAACTGATTCGTAGCTTCAAAATAAATCAAATGTTTTTTACATGTTGATGTATTTTTAGAAATGTAATCTTGGGTTTGATAATAAATGTTTGTACACAGTTCGTTAATCATCGCTGTAGATCAAGTCTTTATTCTGCTGGCTTCGTTCGCGATATTGGAAGCTAATGACCTAACTTGTGCAGACGGTTGGTTTGGGACAAATTGTACGTTACAATGTCACTGCTATAATGACTCAGTTTGTGACAAAACTACAGGGACATGCCCAAACAATGACAGTTGTCAACACGAATGTTTCGGACCCCAGTGTCAGTACTTGGATTTTATTTACAAATATGCCCAAAAATCTGAACCTACTTTCCTGTTTGATAACAACGACACCTCATGTAATCCGGACACATATTCTACATCAGATGAGGCAACTCTCAATCAATCTTTGCCGTTCTCCTGGCTTAGGATTTATGTGAACGATCTAACAGATCTGGACAGTTTCACGGTAAAACTAAATGGTTCTGCCTCATGTGAAAATGAATCAAGGTTTGTAGTTAGTCCGCACGAGATTGATGTCTTTTGCTCTGGGGCTGGTCTGATCAACAAGTTAAGGATTGAAGGGGCGATAGTTGCAAATATCTGCTCTATCTACATTGGCAGGGGTCGGAATGTGGCTCTCAAACAGAACACAAACCAGACCGACACATTTAATGCTTGTTATACAGAAGACGGATGTGGACCAGAGGCCGCAGTTAATGGCATAACAAAGACCAGTCTCAATGACAATGACTGCACACACACACAATTGGGAAGTGGAACCAATTCTGTTTTCTGGTATCTGAACTTTGTCACGCCCCAGAAGGCTCACACCATTCGAATCTATCATCAAGCTAGCACTATGATTCGGGTAAAGAATGCATCTCTAAAGGTTTTATCTTAAGGTCTGTCCTTTATGTGAGGAAAAATGCGGAAAATAACTACAATGTAAACATCCTGGCTATACATGTAATGACACTTGTCCCGATGGTAATTTTGGGCTACAGTGCGAACAGACGTGTTCTGATGGCTGTGTCATCATATGTGACCCGGACTGTAAGTGCAAGGAAACGTACTACGGGTCAGACTGCACTCTCAAATTGTCCGGACAACTGTTTCAATGACACCTGTGAACAGTCAACCGTGAACTGTACATGTAAGGGAACGTTCTATGGGTCAGACTGCACTCTCAAATCTCCGGACAACTGTTTGAACGAAACCAGTGAACAGTTAATCGGGGCCTGCGACTCGTATGTCGATGATTCCCACGTTAAGAAGAGTCTGCCGACTACAACAAACCCAAGCATATGGATACCTTAATGGGTTTCTGTGCTGGACATGGTTCATTTCCTGGTGATTTTCCGTGAAGCCATGGCTCATATCTTGATGTGTTTCTGTGCTGGCCATGGCTCATATCTTGGTTTGTGTTATGTTAGTCATATCTCATATCTTGGTGTGTCCGTGTTAATCATGTCTCATATCTTTATGTGTGTCTGTGTTTTGTCATATCTCATATCTTAGTGTGTATCTGTGTTAGTCCTATGTCATATCTTTGTGTGTGCATGTCCGGGTTAGTGATATCTCATATCTTTGTGTGCATGTTTATGTTAGTCATATCTCATATCTTTGTGTGTGCATGTCTGTGTTAGTCACCTCTAGTGACTCGGGCAGATGGTGTTCGTAAATCTGGGAGGGACGACCATCTAAGGGCAGAATTCCCCTACAGAAAAGACAATCTGCTGCCTTGCAGGAAGATTGGGGACAATCAAAGGCTAAGGAAAGCAAACGTGAATAAAATGCTGGCTGTAATCGGATGCACTGGGCCACTGGCGCAGAACACAGTGCAACGTATTAACGGGTGTTCGGCGAGTTGATCTGGCAGACTCTAATTGTGATGTTCTGTCTGTGGGGGCGATCATCACAACTCACTTAACCTGGCAGCTGACTTCATGTGAGAGTCTGTAATCCTACTCTGATTGAGTCCTGATCGCAGAGAGAGAGAGAGAGAGAGAGAGAGAGAGAGAGAGAGAGAGAGAGAGAGAGAGAGATGTTTTATACAATTCTTTTAGATTACGATTCTGCCACCGCAAACATTGCACGGAGAAATTGTGCCCGACCCTTCCCGTACCCGTGGCTTTATCTTCACGTCTCCTTACGTTGCCTCGACACTGCTCGTCACTTGTCGCCATCTTGTTCAGCCATTATTTATGGATTCGGCTTCATCCCCTGGATTAGAATGAGTTGGCTCATATTTAATAGCTTCCGTCAAGTCAGTGAACCCGATCTGATAAAGATTCTACTACAGCTCTTTCTCATAGGCCTGACACAATCTATAGTCAGAAACTGGTTGGTCTAGAGCGAAACGCCGGCCTCGAGACAGAGAGGTTGTGGGTTCAAATTCCGGTTGCACCGGTTGGGATTTTTATTTATGATTTCTCTCTCTGCGGCAACCACCCTCGGTCTCAGCATCGAGGCCCGGCTTGAAACGTCAATTACTCATCGATTAAAAAAATATGAGTACCTCCGAAGACGGAGCTCCCTGCCTATGCAGCGAGGGACCCCTGTGCACACGGCTGCCAGGAAAAAACGGATTAACACGCAAAATTTTTTTCTTATTCTCTAGGGACTTTGTCAGAGGTAAAAGCTGGCGAACACAAAAAAAAAACAACAACAACAAACAAACAAAAAAAAACTAAACAGTTTTGTAAAGCGAGAAAGAATTGGGTAAAAAAAAATGCATTGCATAAGTAGGATGTATTGGAAAGGTAAACAATGTCCCAGTTTGCTGTGACTTGGCATGTCACAGTGTCGTGTCACAAAAATGTGAAAAACAAGTTTAAAAGAGTGTGAGTTTGAGTTTGTAGTATTATCTCCGATGGGTTAGATAAGTCACGAGATAAGATACACGCTGCTCAGATAGTTATATTTATTAGGTCATTAGGGGTATTGACAAACTGTTCACCATCACAGAGACACGTAGGTGTTGCCATTACTCACTGACAACACTGAAGGCGAGGATCAAAAGCTCAGGACCTCGCTTTTAAAGATTGTGGTTTAATTAGGACAAGTGTAAGTAACAACACGACGGAGCACCAGCTATGGACTGGCTTATGAGGTAACAACAGACGGAGCACCAGATATGGACTGGCTTATGAGGTAACAACAGACGGAGCACCAGCTATGGACTGGCTTATGAGGTAACAACAGACGGAGCACCAGATATGGACTGGCTTATGAGGTAACAACATGACGGAGCACCAGCTATGGACTGGCTTATGAGGTAACAACACCACGGAGCACCAGCTATGGACTGGCTTATGAGGTAACAACAGACGGAGCACCAGTTATGAACTGGCTTATGAGGTAACAACAAACGGAGCACCAGATATGACTGGCGTATGAAGTAACAACACGACGGAGCACCAGATATGACTGGCTTATAAAGTAACAACACGACGGAGCATCAGCTATGGACTGGCTTATGAGGTAACAACAGACAGAGCACCAGATATGACTGGCTTATGAAGTAACAACAGACGGACCACAAGTTATAGACTGGCTTATGAAGTAACAACAGACGGAACACCAGATATGACTGGCTTATGAAGTAACAACAGACGGAGAACCAGATATGACTGGCTTATGAAGTAACAACAGACGGAGAACCAGATATGACTGGCTTATGAAGTACTAGCAGACGGAGAACCAGATATGACTGGCTTATGAAGTAACAACAGACGGACCACCAGTAATAGACTGGCTTATGAAGTAACAACAGACGGAGCACCAGCTATGACTGGCGTATGAGGTACCAACAGACAGAGCACCAGTTATGACTGGTTTATGAAGTACCAACAGACAGAGCACCAGCTGTGACTGGCTTATGAAGTACCAACAGACAGAGCACCAGCAATGACTGGCTTATGAAGTACCAACAGACAGAGCGCCAGCTACGACTGGCTCATGATGTACCAACAGCATGAGCACCAGATATGACTGGCGTATGAAGTAGCACCAGATATGACTGGCGTATGAAGTAGCACCAGATATGACTGGCGTATGTAGTAACAACAGACGGGGCACCAGATATGACTGGCGTATGAAGTAACAACAGACGGGGCACCAGATATGACTGGCGTATGAAGTAGCACCAGATATGACTGGCGTATGAAGTAGCACCAGATATGACTGGCGTATGAAGTAACAACAGACATAACACCAGCTATGGACTATCTTATGGAGTAATAAACGACGGAGATCATCTATGACCGGCCAACATTCAGGATTTATTTTTTTTTTAAAATCATACTTATTATTTTTGAATAGAAGTCATTTTGATTCTTATGTGGATTCTTATTTTGATTCTTATATGTTCACACAAAAATAGACTGTGTAAGAGATCATCAAATGTTGTTGGCATCATGCCAATAGTAGTAGCATGCGCGAACTGACCAAATTCAAGAGATTTCAACCAGTCAGTTTTTAAAATTCCTTTAAGACCTCGATTCCGAGGAGATGAGAACAGATATCAAATATTAAAAAAATATATGAAATACTATACAGGACCGCGTTTATAGCTGCAGAAAATATAAAAATAAAGATAAAATGGTATAAAGCAGCTAAGATGAATAGTAGAAAAGTCAAGCTACAACGTTTCGGCAAAAGTCTTCCTCGTGTATATCAAACAAACTATACATATAAAACGAAAAAGTCCAAGGAAGAAAACACGACACAGCTAAACAAAAATGGAGGAAAGAATGGCTGAAAAAAGATGTGTACAGTTTGTTTGTTATAACTGAGGAAAGTATGATGATGATGATGATGATGGAGTGCAACGTATGATGATGATGATGGGGTGTAACGTATGATGATGATGATGATGGGGTGTAACGTATGATGCTGATGATGATGGGGTGTAAATGTATGATGATGATGATGGGGAGTAACGTATGATGATGATAATGATGGGGTGTAAATGTATGACGATGATGATGATGGGGTGTGAATGTATGATGATGATGATGGGGTGTAAATGTATGATGATGATGATGATGGGGTGTAACTAATGATGATGATGGGATGTAACTTATGATGATGATGATGATGGGGTGTAACGTATAGTGATGATGATGATGGGGTGTAAATGTATGATGATGATGATGATGCGGTGTAATATATGATGATGATGATGATGATGGGTGTAAATGTATGATGATGATGGGGTGTAAATGTATGATGATGATGGGGTGTAAATGTATGATGATGATGATGATGGGGTGTAATGTATGATGATGATGATGATGGGGTGTAATGTATGATGATGATGATGGGGTGTAACGTATGATGATGATGATGGGGTGTAATGTATGATGATGATGATGATGGGGTGTAACTTTTGATGATGATGGGGTGTAACGTATGATGATCATGATGGGGTGTAACGTATGATGATGATGATGATGACGATGATGGGGTGTAACGTATGATGATGATGACGGGTGTACCGTATGATGATGACGGGGTGTAACGTATGATGATGGGGTGTAACGTATGATGATGATGACGGGGTGTAACGTATGATGATAACGGGGTGTAACGTATGATGATGATGGGGTGTAACGTATGATGATGACGGGGTGTAACGTATGATGATGGGGTGTAACGTATGATTATGATGGGGTGTAACGTATGATGATGATGATGACCGGGTGTAACGTATAATGATGATGATGGGGTGTAACGAATGATGATGATGGGGTGTAACGTATGATGATGATGATGATGATGATGGGGTGTAACGTATGATGATGACGGGGTGTCAAGTATGATGATGATGGGGTGTAACGTATGATGATGATGGGGTGTAACGTATGATGATGATGGGGTGTAACGAATGATGATGATGGGGTGTAACGTATGATGATGATGGGGTGTAACGTATGATGATGATGGGGTAACGTATGATGATGATGGGGTGTAACGTATGATGATGATGAGGTGTAACGTATGATGATGATGGGGTGTAACGTATGATGATGATGAGGTGTAACGTATGATGATGATGGGGAGTAACGTATGATGATGATGGGGTGTAACGAATGATGATGATGGGGTGTAACGAATGATGATGATGGGGTGTAACGTATGATGATGATGGGGTGTAACGTATGATGATGATGGGGTGTAACGTATGATGATGATGGGGTGTAACGTATGATGATGATGGGGTGTAACTAATGATGATGATGAGGTGTAACGTATGATGATGATGGGGTATAACGTATGATGATGATGGGGTGTAACGAATGATGATGATGAGGTGTAACGTATGATGATGATGGGGTGTAACGTATGATGATGATGGGGTGTAACGTATGATGATGATGGGGTGTAACGAATGATGATGATGGGGTGTAACGAATGATGATGATGGGGTGTAACGTATGATGATGATGGGGTGTAACGTATGATGATGATGGGGTGTAACGTATGATGATGATGGGGTGTAACGTATGATGATGATGGGGTGTAACGAATGATGATGATGAGGTGTAACGTATGATGATGATGGGGTGTAACGTATGATGATGATGGGGTGTAACGAATGATGATGATGAGGTGTAACGTATGATGATGATGGGGTGTAACGAATGATGATGATGGGGTGTAACGTATGATGATGACTGGGTGTAACGTATGATGGTGACGGGGTGTAACGTATGATGATGATGGGGTGTAACGTATGATGATAATGGGGTGTAACGTATGATGATGACGGGGTGTAACGTATGATGATGATGATTATGGGGTGTAACGTATGATGATGATGGGGTGTAAAGTATGATGATGATGAGGTGTAACGTATTATGATGATGGGGTGTAACGTATAATGATTAAGAAGAAGGGGTGTAGCGTATGTTAATAATGATGATGAAGGGGTGTAATGTATAATGATGATGATGTAGGGGTGTAACTTACACTTCTACAAGGTGTGGTACCAGCTTCACAAAAAGTAACACAATAAACACCTTGAAGAAATGTACGTTACACCCCACTACTTGCTGCTGCTACCAGCTTTACCGCAGCTCTGCAATTATTTACCTGCTTCTTTTCATAAAGTAACTACACACCATCAAAGGGTATTATTGCAATACTTTTTTTCTTTCACAATTGTAATGTACTCATCATCATCATCATCATCATCATCATCATCATCATCATCATCAAGTACCGTGCCTGTTGGCGCGGTGATCATGTCTCTTCACAACTTTCGATATCAACAGTTATTTGTCATTTCTGTTGTGGAGGCAAAGACGCGCCTCCAAGCACCAGAGCTGGAAGTTGTCAGCGACCCACAGATGATGGCTTGCGCCAGGATCGGTGAGCCAAAACCATCCAGACCTTGCTCCACCTCTCCGTGGTGCCTCCAGTAACAGACTAACCTGTCTAGTCTGGCCAAGCGAGCAAGAATCGAAGAGGGAAGACAACCCGGTTCTAAAAAATCTGCTGAAGTCGGATGCGTTGGGCCGAAAGGCGCATATATAACAGTTATACTGCAAACCACAACACAACGCAGACACGCCCACTTAACGTCCTTTTAAGGACGGATGACGAAGAGGAATTCTTCAGTCTACGAATACTCTAGAATACTTTAGTCATCGGGCGAACGCAAGCAAGCAAGCATGCAGCATTTTTGTTGTTATTCTCTTAAGTTGTCTGGTATCTTTTCTCTTTACTTCCCTCTATCTCTTCGTCCCTCAATTTACCCAGTTGCTACAATATATTCCAGCTGTTCCCTTCTCATTATTTGGCAAAAAAAATTATGATTGTTTCATCCTTATGGTGGATATTAGCTCTCATTGATTTGGCTTTTATCAAAACATTTTCATTTCTCTTCTTTGCTGTCAATGGTATTCTCAACATGCTTCTGTAAAACCACATTTCTACAGCTTCCAATTTTTTTCTTGTCCGCTTTACTATAGTCCATGATTCACGTCCATATGTTAAGACTCTCTCATAGAGAGTATTCTCTATGTCTCTACATAGTATGTATGTACTCATGTGTAATTGCAAAGGATATTTTTACTTAATAGATATTGTAGATAAAGAGTACCATATTTAACAGAAATTCGTGTCGTTTATCTTCTACTTCTGCTTTTCTCTTTTCACTGATACCAAAAAAGTATCTTGGTTATATCATTTGTCTTACGCTGCTCGAACTGTCTGAATTGGTGATTTTCCTTTATTGTAACATGTCTCTATCACTGCATCTATCCATCTTCTTCTAGGTCTTCCTCATGGTCTTTTTCCATGCACCATTTGAGTTGTTGTTGCTCAATATATTCTTGGCAGGGTTTTATTCCTACCATTTTTCTTATGGTTTCATTTGGTATTCTATCTCTTCTTGTGTTGTTTGTTAATTTTCTCAAGCATCGCATTGCAGATACAGACAATACTTCGGACGAACGAAAGATAGATAGATAGATTACATCTCAGAAAGAATAATAAATATCAAATTAGCAGAAAAAAATGGAAATACTACTTTTTTTCAAACATTAACTCCATGCAACGACACCTATAGTGAGGACACAAACAAGAATATTTGGATGAACAACTCTCAGTCACAATAGAAAAAGTCAAAGACGCAGAGAAAGTGTTTGTCCTAGGAGATTTCAACGGTAGAGTAGGACAAAGGAGAACACCATGGGAATTATACCTAGGACCATTTAGTGACATTAGAACAGAGTAGGACAAAGGAGAACACCATGGGAATTATACCTAGGACCATTTAGTGACATTAGAACAGAGTAGGACAAAGGAGAACACCATGGGAATTATACCTAGGACCATTTAGTGACATCAGAACAGAGTAGGACAAAGGAGAACACCATGGGAATTATACCTAGGACCATTTAGTGACATTAGAACAGAGTGTAACAGTAATGGTGAACACCTACTAAATATTTGTGCAGAACATGATCTTTATATAACAAACACGTTTAATCAGCACAATCGTAACCAAATACTTACTTGGTATAAATGGAAAGACACGGACAAGGCCGTTTACCAATACTTAGAAATACTCGCGGAAACAATAATTATGTTTAACTTGTTTATTATTTATTTTATTTGTAGGTGATGACAAGAGAACAAGATGTTTTTTTATAACAAGAAATGCTACAGAGGAGTGAAGTATTAAACATCGACAGGAAATACCACAAAAGAATTAGGTATTTAAATAGAACATAGAAAATCTCACAGGGAAACACAGTTTTCAAGAAATGTCACAAAATAAAGTATTCAACAATACCAAGAACTACCACCGAGAAATAAAGTATTCAACAGCACCAAGAAATACCACAGAGAAATAAAGTATTCAACAACACCAAGAAATAGCACAGAGAAATAAAGTATTTAACAACACCAGAAATACCACGGAGAAATAAAGTATTCAACAACACCAAGAAATACCACCGAGAAATAAAATATTCAACAACATCAAGAAATACCACCGAGAAATAAAGTATTCAACAGCACCAAGAAATACTACCGAGAAATAAAGTATTCAACAGCACCAAGAAATACCACCGAGAAATAAAGTATTCAACAATACATTTACAAAAACTTCAAAATAAATACTAGAATGGAAAACAGCGCAGAAATCCCAGAAAACATAACAGACGATTGGACACCGTATTCAAGGGATTGCTTGTATCAAATAAACTTAGCATTCCTCATTTATAACATCATAGTGTTGGCTATGGCTGTGTTCGGGATTATAGGACAGGTAACAGCGGTCATAGTTTTGTTACAACCATCTATGAGGAAATCAACATCAATACTTTTAGTGGTCATGGCTGCTTATGATATAGCGCTACTTGCGACTGTCGTTATGATGATAGCTCCAGAATTATCGGGCGCAATAATAAACAATAACATTAGCCGGAACTACTCTTTTATGTTCCAATACCTGTTTGGTCTTAGACATATTAGCCATACAGGTTCTATCTATATGACTGTGCTGGTTACCATAGAGAGAGCCGTGGTTGTATTGTTCCCTCTCCACGCTAAACGAGTGTGTACAAAGATCCTGGCTGGTATTTCTTCAGCTGGTGTTTTGGTGTGGTCTATGATTTACAGCATTCCTCAGTACATGGTTTTCGTTATAAAATCAAATGAGAACAGAAACCAGACTGTATACGATGTATACCCATCGGATTTCGCTGTTAGCAATTTCTACCAAATTGTGTACTTGATCCATATCAATAATGTCTTTCACTTCATCTTACCCGCTGGAGTTATCATCATTTTGAATACTGCAATAATCAAACGGTTGTACACAAATGGAAGACGTTGCTGCATTCGTCGCATCAGTTCTCGAAGGGACAGTCAGATACAACTAACGGTCATGATTATGGTTCTGACTACCATTTTCTGTGCATTTGAGCTTATGCATATACTAGCACTTTCTATGTATCCGTCGCCAACACTAAATAACAGCAAGAATGGTCCACAGACGTGTCCTCTCACTATATACATTCTATATATTGTAGCCAAAACCTCCTTGGTTCTAAACTCTGCCACCAATTTTATCATCTACAGCATCTTTGGGCACAAATTTCGACGTTGTCTACAAGAACTCTGCTGCTCTAAACGTTGTTCTCAAGTTGATCTCTCTCCTCTTGAACTTCCGCCTAAAACCCCGACCGATGTATCGGCGTCTGGTTCCTGTCTCTACCGAAACATTCTTCACGACCAAGCATGGAGCGTGTACCCATAAGGAGAGTTATAGACAATAGTCACATTGTATTGAGCAGTTGTGTTGTAAGAAGTTCAGCTGCTTAGAAAGTACCCATGTGTGAGATGAAGTGTTGTGTTGTGAGTAGTTGTATTACTTTGTTCAGACTCATGTACACCACACCAATATGTCTTAGCAAGTATTGATGTGTGAGATGAAGTGTTGTGTTGTGAGAAGTTGTATTACTTTGTTCAGACTCATGTACACCACACCAATATGTCTTAGCAAGTATTGATGTTTGAGATGAAGTGTTGTGTTGTGAGAAGTTGTATCACTTTGTTCAGACTCATGTACACCACACCAATGTATCTTAGCAAATATCAATATGTGAGATGAATTGTTGTGTTATACACTGAATTTTGCCTTTCTCCACACCTTGAAGAACGATTACTCGACGCTGTAAGTGTGTGACGGTGCCTGAATTGGCTTCAAATCTCATGAGATGATGGAATCATTTTATTTCCTTTCTTTCCATGTGTTGATAACGATATAGCACTTCTTAGTTCAACACAAGCGAATGTCCAGGAAAAGATAAATCGTCTCTAACACTTTTCACAGCAAGTGGGTCTCCAAATAAACACCTTGAAAACAATCAACACCACCAACATGTCCAAACACATGTCTAAACGTCAAAAGTCAAACATTTCAGCTACTTTGATAGCGTGGTGTCAATAACAGGCGATACAACAATTTAAATAATGACCCTAATCGCATTTGCATCAAACGCCAGTAATAAGCTCTCAAATATTTCGATCTTAAAGACACTCAGTAATCACACAAAACTCAAGATCTTTAATTCCTGTGAGATTCCAGAACTAACCTACGGCCGCGAGAGCTGTATATTAACAAATGCTCTAGACCAAAGACTAGACGCTTTGGACAACAAATGTTTTTGAAGACCGGTAAACATCCGTTGCTCAGACTTCAAAGCACAGAAAGGAAGACATGAAACTAAACATGATTATTATACAATTATGTTAGAAAGTGGCGATGAATATACCCTAGCCATGATCTCAGAATGGGCGTTAGAAGGCTACCTCATCAGGCCTTTATATAGAGACCAGAAGGTAACAGAGGAAGACTGTAAGAAAACCTGCATAGAACCATCATCATAGAGAGCGTAGCTGTGAGTCTCAGAAACAAGCAAGAACACGTGGCTGCTGACCGTCAGACGTGGGGTAACTAGGACTTCTGGCCGTATTCGGCCCAAAACGATAATCAATCAATCAATCCAATGTATTGATACAGGGTGTTCTTGCATGCTTTTTTTCATAACACTTTTTTTAAAATGGTGATTGTACTGAGTTTTCCTAAGACATCACTTGCTGAGAAAATGTTTGTGATAAAAAGAGCGTTTAATGTTGACAGGAAGTAGAAATCAAGAACATGCTATTTATATATTGTTTTTGTTGTTCATTAGTTATTTTAGCAATATCGTCAGTTGATAAGCCAATGCGTCTAGTATTGTGTTTCTGTTTGCAACCTTCAGTTCGTTCTCCAAGGAGATATTTCACCGGTTGTTAAGTTAGGAGAATTAACTAAAGCTTGTTGACATATGCATAAACGTTCAGTGAGCCATATATGATCCATGAGTACTGATCCTCGCAGTCTATTTTTTTTTCATTGTTTTCTGTTGTTAATATTTTAGTTCCCGTGTGTTATCGGGGCCTCATTATGAGGGAAGTAAAGAGTAGTGACACTGTGACCTTCCAGGCATGTCGTAAGAGGCGACTAAGGAGGTTGATCGATGACATGACAAGCTGTCATTGTAAAAAAATATTGTTATGGAAAAAGAGCCATAGATTTTAGAAGCGGTGATCTCTGCAATATGTGCCATTTTGGCACTCAAGGTTTCTGTTTTTGAGATTGTGGTTCTGTCCTATGTGCCGTCTTCGGCTCGAAAGGACAATAGATAGATAAACTATTTTAAAGTCTTTTTTCGTCACAAACATAATAATCTCAGATACAATTGTAGACTGTTTTAATCCCCCAAAAATAGTACAGATGCATACAAGAACTTGAATTATAATCCTCAGTCTTTTTTTGCCTTTCAGCGTCGAGAGAACGCTTTAGGGTCAATGTTCTGTTGTGTGTCTACTGTGAAGTCTCTTGTGTGATGCTCATCGTGATTTCTTCAATTTAATTAATCCACTACCTTCTAGATCTCCCTTTTCTCTCCTCTCCTTTCTTTCTGAGTTGACGGCTATATATGAAATGTTGTCTAGTGGTGATCAAATCACATCTAATTAATTCGTTGTTTCTTGAAAAGATCTAACACTGGTGGTCCTCCAACAAGTTTCATTGTATCTTCATATCTGATTATGTCAGTTCTTGTCCCATTCACTATTTCCTTCATACACCATGTCTATGTATGACGACCTTTCTCTGTGACAAAAACATATGCTTGCTTGCTTGCGTTCGCCCGATGACTAAAGTATTCTAGAGCATTCGTAGATTGTAGAATTCCTCTTCGTCATCCGCCCTTAAAAGGACATTAAGTGGACGTGTCTGCGTTGTGCTGTGGTTTGCAGTATAACTGTTATATTTGCGCCTTTCGGCCCAACACATCCGACTTCAGCACGACATTTTTGAGTATCGGGTTGTCTTCCCTCTGCGATCCGTGCTCGCTTGGCCAGATTAGACAGGTTAGTCTGTTACTGGAGGCACCACGGAGAGGTGGAGCAAGGTCTGGATGGTGTTGGTTCACCGATCCTGGCGCAAGCCATCAGCTGTGGGTCGCTGACAGCTTCCAACTCTGGTGCTGGGAGGCGCGCCTTCGCCTCCACAAAAACATATGTAGTACATATAAGCTCTTCGTAGACTATCACGAAGATTAAAGGAAGTCTGCAAACAGCCATGAATAAATTAAAACAAGTGCACAGCATGTGGCAAAGAACTGATGTAACAACAATATTTGGGTTTCAATGATCCCGTATTTTTGTTCTAATCATCATATGACTGTTGATTGTTGACTACTGACAGATCTGAGAAACACATTAATGTCTTCAAATGGGGGACTAGTTGATCTTGAGGCAAGACGCCGACCTCGAGAAAGAGAGGTTGTGGGTTCAGATCCCGACTGCACCAGTTGGGATTTATATTTATGATTTCTCTCTGCGGCAACCACTCCTGGTCTCAGCAGCGAGGCCCGGCTTATGATTTCTCTCTGCGGCAACCACTCCTGGTCTCAGCAGCGAGGCCCGGCTTATGATTTCTCTCTGCGGCAACCACTCCTGGTCTCAGCAGCGAGGCCCGGCTTATGATTTCTCTCTGCGGCAACCACTCCTGGTCTCAGCAGCGAGGCCCGGCTTATGATTTCTCTCTGCGGCAACCACTCCTGGTCTCAGCAGCGAGGCCCGGCTTGAGACGCCAATTACTCATCGACGGAAAAAAATATGAGTACCTCCGAAGTCGGAGTTATCTACCTATGCGGCGAGGGGCGCTGTGCACACGACTGCCAGGGAAAAATGGATTAACAAGCAAAATTCAGTTCCTAGTCTCTAGGGACTTCGTCAGAGGTAAAATGCAGGCGAACGAAGAAAAAATGCAACTTATAGAAGAATACACAGATTACCATGGGCAGAGGAAAGAACAAAGAAGTAAATTTTGAAATAAATTAAAATTCTAGTAAACTGATGGAGAACATAAAACAATATGAAAATAGAATAGTCTGGTCAGGTAAAAAGGCTAAAATTATGGAGGACAAAGTTCCAGGTAAAGGAAAATGAGAGGAAGACTTAGGTTAGAAATACTTGCTACCACTTCTTCTACTTCTTCTTTTCTCTTTTCACTGATACCTAAAAGGTGTCGTGGTTTATATCATTTGTCGTTCTTGAGCTGCTCTAACTGTCTGAATTAGTGACTTTCCTTTGTTGTTACATGTCTCTGTCACTGCATCTATCCATCTTCTTCTGGGTCTTCCTCTTGGTCTTTTTTTCATGCATTCTCGAGAAGAACGCCCTTGATGGTGATTGGTGAGGATTCATTCTGACCAGGTGGTCAAACCATTTAAGTTGTTGTTCTATATATTCTTGGCAGGGTTTTGTTCCTACTACATTTTTCTTATGGTTTCATTTGGTATTCTATCTCTTCTTGTGTTGTTTGTTACTTTTCTCAAACAACGCATCTCACATGTATTGATCTCTCTTAAATGTGATTTAGAAAGGGCCCATGTTTGACTTTCATAGTACAAAGTTGACATGAAAATGCTATTTATCATTTGTTGTTTAGCTGGCATAGAAATGTTTGGATGTCTTAGCAATGGTGAAAGCTGGTATGTGACAGCATTTGCTTTTTGTATTCTCATGTCAATTTCTCTGTCTAGTTTTCCATCTTCTGTGAACATTGTGCCTAAATACTTGAATTCCTCTGCTTGTTTTATTTCTTTATCTTTGATCTTAATGTTTAATGGGTGTCTTAATTTGCTTATTCTCATAGCCTCTGTTTTTGCTGTGTTAATTTTCATATTGTAGTTTGTGCAGCTTTTATCTAGAGATGTTAAATGCTGTTGTTGCAGGTTTTCATCCTCATATATTAGGCATTGGTCATCTGCGAAGAATAGCTCGTTGATGTTGGAGTTTCTAACTCCATAATATGTTATTATTTGACATTTCTTGCTACCACTGTAATATTTTAATTCATTTATTGTTCGTTTGTTTTATATTATCAAAGGAAAGAGAAGGGCGTGATATGTATTTACAGTTTATAATAAATATCGAGGATGTAAATAATACAGAAATTAAGTTGAAAAACATGGATCCTGGTAATCGGCGACATGCATTAAGCAGATGGATTTAACGATTCTTAATTTTTTAAAATAATAATTAATACTAGAGATGAAGACCACTACAGTCACGACCAATATATGATGACCACTGCTACAGTCATGCTCAACACATCATGAACATAGCTAAAGTCATCCCCAATATATGATGAACACCGCTACAATCATGCCCAATATATGATGAATGCCGCTACATTCATGCCCAATTACTGATGAACACCGCTACAATCATGCCCAATTACTGATGAACACCGCTACAGTCATGCCCAACATATGATGAAAACCGCTACAGTCATGCCCAACATATGATGAACGCCGCTACATTCATGCCCAATATATGATGAACACCGCTACAATCATGCCCAATTACTGATGAACACCGCTACAGTCATGCCCAACATATGATGAACGCCGCTACAGTCATCCCCAATATATGATGAACACCGCTACAATCATGCCCAATTACTGATGAACACCGCTACAGTCATGCCCAACATATGATAAACACCGCTACAGTCATCCCCAATATATGATGAACACCGCAACAATCATGCCCAATATATGATGAACACCGCAACAATCATGCCAACATATGATGAACACCGCTACAGTCATCCCCAATATATGATGAACACCGCTACAATCATGCCCAATTACTGATGAACACCGCTACAGTCATCCCCAATATATGATGAACACCGCTACAGTCATCCCCAATATATGATGAACACTGCAACAATCATGCCAACATATGATGAACACGGCTACAATCATGCCCAACATATGATGAACACCGCTACAATCATGCCCAATTACTGATGAACACCGCTACAATCATGCCCAACATATGATGAACACCGCTACAGTCATGCCCAACATATGATGAACACCGCTACAGTCATCCCCAATATATTACGAACACCGCTACAATCATGCCCAACATATGATGAACACCGCTACAGTCATGCCCAACATATGATGAACGCCGCTACAGTCATGCCCAACATATGATGAACACCGCTACAGTCATGCCCTAAATATGATGAACACCGCTACAGTCATACCCATTATATGAAGAACACCGCTACAGTCATTCGCAATATATGATGAACACCCCTACAGTCATGTCCAACAAATGATAAACACCGCTAAAGTCATGCCCAACATATGATGAAGAGAAATACTCCTGTGACCATCGCCGGCACCGTATCTGGGACAAGCTGAGTGGAGATATCACCAGCATAGAGCTCACGAACGCTGTCATCGAACTCATTAATGTTGGTATCTAGAGCACAGTTGTATGTTTTAAAAATGTGATATTTTATTTCTAATCTTGAACATTTTTCAACATTTATGGATAAAGATATCTTGAGACTAGTACATTCCACTCATTTTTGTGAGTGATATTTTATTGAAGTGGATTATATTTGATTCTTCTTCCTCTTTCCTTCCTCATCTGCCTTTTAGCGTCGAGGGGAGATACAATGTGCGGTATTTTGCTCTTCTGTTCGCCTCTGCTGCTTTTATGTTTCCTAGTGCTTCTAATATTCCATCGATCCATCTTTTCGTGGTCGACCCTTGGGTCTGGTTTTCTCACATTTCTTGAAGGCTCGTTGTGTTGTGTTTTGTTCTTTCTGCCTTGTCACGTAGCCAAACCATTTTATCTGTTGTTTCCTTATATATTCTATGGCGGGTGCTATTCTTAGCTTTTTTCTCAGTTCTTCATTTCTGATCTAATCTCTCAGACTGTTTCCTGTCATTCGTCTAACACATTTCATCTCTGTAGATGTTATTTTCCTTATTGTTCTTGCATCTAGGGTCCAGGTCTGGCATTGGTAGCACAAGGTTGGGATGAAGATTGTATTGTATAGTGCTCGTTTTGCCTCTTGAGTTATTTCCTTGTTGGACAATAGTGGTGATAACTGTCCAATGATTTGACAAGCTTTGTTGCATCTTGATTCTATCTCTGCTGTTTGAGAATTATCGTGTGTCGTTACACTTCCAAGGTATTTGCTGCCTTCTATAGTTATGTTGATGTTCTGTTTATTTTTGGCGACATTCATGACTTCTGTTTTGTTGATGTTAATTTTCATGTTGTATTTTGTGCCTGAGATGTTGAGTTTATTTAAGTGTTCTTGTAGGTCTTCTATTGTTTCATGTATTAGTGCCTGATCGTCTGCAAATAAAAGCTCGTTGATCTCCTCTGTCTCTGATGGGTTGGCTAGCTTGCATACATAGTCTATTAGATTTGCAATGCCACATATAAAACGTAACATCTTTAGCTAACGTAAATGTGGTACAGGAATGATACTTTAGTTGTTGTTGTCTGTAACTAAAAGATCAAAGACTTAGAGAAATCCGAGAGTTTCAGAGAATGCAATATTCCTGGCATTGAGACATTTATAACATTAGGTCATCGCGATAGCGAGAACAGCACCTCTTAATAGAAGAAAACTGATATCTCTACAGCAGAGAAAACATGTATTCCTACTGGTACATGTTTCAATGCAATCTTTGAAAGTGGAGACACGTTTAAATACCTTGGTTTATTGATAACAGTGGCAATGTTTTCACGGAGATCAAAAGGAGGTTTCACATAATAGCTATGAATTAATGGAAACAACTTCAAAACATATGACGAGAAACTGAAATGGAAGCAAATATATAGGGTCATATTTTCCACATAGCAACATATAGATGTGGAACATAGAGAATCGACAGATGTTCTGACATCAATGCATTTGGATGTCAATTTTATTTTTTAAAAATACTCAGAATGGACGGAGAAAAGAAGAAACATGTCTATTTTAAGGGAACATACAGTTCAAGAATACTGGTTCATACAGAACATACAAAAGCAAGGATCATCATCATCATCATCATCATCGTGTGCCTTCTCCGCAACGAAGGTTGGCTACCATGGATCGCCATTCTACTCTGTTTCTTACTTTGATGGTGCAGGCTATCATAGATTGATTTGACCATCTTTTGATGTTACTCGTCCATGTTAGTCTTGGTCTGCCTCTGCCTCTATAGCCTTGTATTTTTCCTTCCAATATTACTTTTAGTAGGCTGTTGTGTCTTTTAACATGCCCCAAAAATTGCATTTGTCTTCTCTTAATTGTATTTAGTAGTTCTCTTTTTATTTTCAGTTGTTTTAAAACTTTATCGTTTGTTAACTTTTGTTTCCATCCAATTCTACTTATTCTTCTATAAATCCACATTTCAAAGGCTTCAATTTTCTGTTCTGTTTTCTGGTCTAATGTCCATGTTTCTGCACCATACAGGAATATTGAGAAGATGTAACATTTTGCCATTCTTAGTTTCTGCTCTGTTGATATTTATTTTGTTGTTAGTATATTTTTCATGGCATTAAAATTACTTTTTGCCATACCTATTCTTTTGTTTATTTCAGTTTTGCATTTTCCATCATTGGGTATAGCAAGGATAATAAACAAAAATGTAACGTGAAAAAGACGGCATAATGGTCTGTGTAACATATTTATGAATGACTTTAGTTTAGTTTAGTTTAGTTTAGTTTACTTTAGTTTAGTTTAGTTTAGTTTAGTTTAGTTTAGTTTAGTTTAGTTTAGTTTAGTTTAGTTTAGTTTAGTTTAGTTTAGTGTATCTATCTATCTATCTTTCGTTCGCTCGAAGTATTGTCTATATCAGCAATGTCGTTTCCTGTATGAATGTTACTGTCTTTTGTAATTCTTGCATATAGTTTTGTCTGTAGTGTTGTATCTATGGGCCAATGGATTTTCCTCAGTCTACTATATTCAGTGCAGTCTTGAAGTATGTGTTCAGCAGTCTGGGGTGCCTGTCCACATGTACAAGTAGTTGATGTGCCGATCTTGAATTTTGTATACATGTGACTATGGAGTCGATTGTGTCCTGTTCTTAGGCGTATAATGATAACTTGTTCATATCTATTCATATTATGAAAGGCATCCTGATTTGGGGCTTGTGGTCCTCTGATTGATTTGATTATCTGTTTCTTATGATGGTATGTAACTGGTGTATCTAGTTGTGTGCCTGTTGAACCTTCCTTTGCCAACTGATCTGCTTTCTCATTTCCTGGTATACCACAGTGAGACGGGATCCACTTCAGGGCAACTCTGTGGTGCTTGCAGAGTTCAGTCAATAAGGTCTGCAGATGTGGTAATTTTCTGGATTGTAGTTCCTGGAGTACTCATCTGTCAAAAACACTACAGGCTGTGGGCTAAGATTACTGTTCAGCAGTTTTTCTATTGCCAACTTTATTGCTTGTATTGTATAATTGTGACAATATTTCCCTGTTGCTATTTTATTCATATCCCTAGTGTTATTTGGGTACTCGATATATGCACCTGCTCCCCCATTCTTTACTGCATTCTGTGCTGATCCATCTGTGTACACACGGATCCATAGGTCTTGTGGGTATTCTTCATCCAGGAAACTGAGAGTTATTGTTTTTCGCTGTAGACTATTCTGTTCCTCTTTGTCAACTATTCCTTTCACTTCTGTCCGTATTTGAACTGATAATCCTGATTCATCTGTCCAGGTAGTCTGTTCTGGTATGGGCAGAAGGGTTTAACAACTCTTGGCATGTCTGGTGTTTGTCTACTAATACGCTTGGCTTGGTGGATAAAACTGCTTCTCTTAAGTCGTCCCAATACAAGATTTTGGAATCGGTCCTTCATTGGATGTCTCGGCATGCATACCAATTTTTCTGCCTGTATCAGCACCTTTGTGTCTCTCCGTTCTCTCAGTGCTGGTATCCTCCACAATTTCTCCATCTCCGATATTGGTGTTGATTTCATTGCTCCTGTGATGACCCTAGGTGCCTGGTTTTGTACTTTATCCAGTTCTTGCAATGTGGTGGTTGATGCTGAGCACCATGCGGATGATCCATATTCTAAATGTGGGCGTATACTCTGTTGGTAAACTTTACTGAGTATTTTCCCACTCGCACCCCATGTGGTTCCACACAACTTCTTAGAATAGCCAATTTCCTCCTTGCTTTTTGGGTTGCCTTATTTATCTGCTGTTTCCAAGATAGTTTGTTATCAAATGTAACTCCGAGATATGTAGCTTGTATGTCTTCTTTCACAGGCTCATTGTTTATGTAGATGGCTCCTGCTTTTTGTTTTGGGGAGAGTGTGAAAAGTGTAGTGCTGCATTTATCTGTATTGATGCTGATACACCATCTATTTGTCCATGAATTCAGTGCATTCATAGCTCTTTGTAGCAATTTAGAGGCCACTGTTGCATACTCCTCTGTGCACCACATTACTAAGTCATCTGCATACATTGCCACTTTGATGCCATGTGGTAGTTCAGTAACTAGGTCATTGATGTAGATCAGAAAAAGTGTTGGAGATAGTACCCCTCCCTGTGGAACGCCCTGGCGCAATAAGACCTTTTTACTCTTAAGACCATCCAGTTGCACTCTGGCTCTCCTGTTATGCAGGTATGCTTTGACCCATTTGTACATCCTGCTATTTACTCCATAATTTCTCAGTTTCTTCAAAAGCCCTTCCTTCCATACCTTATCAAATGCTTTCTTTAGGTCTATCCATGCTGCTAGTACCAGTTTCTTTTCTTGAAACGCATCCTCAATTTCCTGGGAAAGATAGGTTGCTTGATCTTCGGTAGAGTAACACTGTCTAAAGCCTGCTTGTTGTGGGACAAGGAGATTTTCACTTTCCAGGTACCACTGCAGTCTGAGATTGATTATACGTTCCATTGTTTTACACAAACAGCTTGTAAGGCTGATTGGTCTATAGCTGGATGTCGTTGAACCATCTTTTCCTGGCTTTAGTAATGGTATCATAATTGCTTCTCTCCATGCCTGTGGCACTCTACCTGTGATCCAGCAAATGTAGATCTGCAGTAATTTTGCTTTAGCTGCAGTTCCCAAGTTATTAATCATTTCATTGGACACTCCATCACTGCCTGGTGACTTTTTCATTTTTAATTTGGATATTGCCAGCTCTAGCTCTCTTTGTGTAATGGGTATTTCCATGACTGCATGTGTGGTCTCTTCTTGTCTTGCATTTTGTTGTTTTAAACGGGTCTCTTGTCGTTTCTCTAGGCTAATTTCAATATTATTGTCATTTGCAAAGGAGTCTGCAAAGTAATTTGCTGCATGTTTACCTGTTAGAATGTTTCCATCCTTCTTCAGTGTAATTTTGGTGTTCCTTTCTGTACCCTCATCATTCAGCTGTTTTACAAGCTTCCACACTTTTCTTGTGTCTCGTTCAAGATTCAAGGACTCTGTTTTCTCTTTCCAGCTTCTCCGTCTGGCTTGTAGTTTAGTCCGTTGAAATTTGGCTTTAGCATGCTGGTAGTTGTTGTGGTGTTCTTGGCAAGGGTTATTTTCTGCTTGCTTTCAAGATGTTTCCATGTCATTGTGCAGTTGCTCTAGTTCACTACTCCAGTATGGTTTGTAGTGTTTCCGTGCCCCTCTAGGTATTGTTTCACTGGCAGCTTGTATTATTAGTCTACTGAATTCATCAACTATTTTGTTGATGTCTCTATCTGTATTTATATCTTTAGTCAGTACACTGGTGTAGTGTTGATACATTTTCCAGTCTGCCTTTTTGTAATTCCATCTGGAGAGAGCGCTGCTCTCCCTGGCGGCCTCATTTTGCACCACTAAAAAGGCAGGTCTGTGGTCGCTGCTTCCAAGTTGTTTCCCAACAATACGCGTGATATTCCAATCCAGGTCTGGTGAATGGAAAGCAAGGTCTGGTGTAGATGTGGTATGCCATGATCTGGAATAGAATGTTGGTGGATCTGTTGCCTGGTTTAATAGTATAAGCCCATTGTCATCCTGCCAATTTTCAAGCTCTTCACCTCTCTTGCCCATATGTTCATAGCCCTAGCTCTGTGAATGGCTGTTAAAGTCTCCACATACAATTATTCTTTCTTTTAATGTAATTGTGTCTAGTGCTAGTAGGCGGTCACTCGGACAGTAGTAGTTAAGTAGATGGAAGTCTGTATTTCCTGTCCTGAGGTGCAGTATTTGATATTCCGCCCCATCCATATACACTTCAGTGTTTAGTGTACAGGTCATCCTCATTGCACATCGAACCAGTTCATTAAAGATCCGATCCCTTACGAAGAATGTCCACCAATACTCTGCGACTGACGACACCTGTATTGTGTTGGCATATCCACCAATATTCTGCGACTGACGACACCTGTATTGTGTTGGCATATCCACTAAAACTCTGCGACTGACGACACCTGTATTGTGTTGGCATATCCACCAATACTCTGCGACTGACGACACCTGTATTGTGTTGGCATATCCACCAATACTCTGCGACTGACGACACCTGTATTGTGTTGGCATATCCACCAATACTCTGCGACTGACGACACCAGTATTGTGTTGACATATCCACCAATACTCTGCGACTGACGACACCAGTATTGTGTTGACATATCCACCAAAACTCTGCGACTAACGACACCTGTATTGTGTTGACATATCCACCAAAACTCTGCGACTAACGACACCTGTATTGTGTTGGCATATCCACCAAAACTCTGCGACTAACGACACCTGTATTGTGTTGACATATCCACCAATATTCTGCGACTGACGACACCTGTATTGTGTTGACATATCCACCAAAACTCTGCGACTAACGACACCTGTATTGTGTTGACATATCCACCAAAACTCTGCGACTAACGACACCTGTATTGTGTTGGCATATCCACCAAAACTCTGCGACTGACGACACCTGTATTGTGTTGGCATATCCACCAAAACTCTGCGACTAACGACACCTGTATTGTGTTGGCATATCCACCAAAACTCTGCGACTAACGACACCTGTATTGTGTTGACATATCCACCAAAACTCTGCGACTAACGACACCTGTATTGTGTTGACATATCCACCAAAACTTTCCGACTAACGACACCTGTATTGTGTTGGCATATCCACCAAAACTCTGCGACTGACGACACCTGTATTGTGTTGACATATCCACCAAAACTCTGCGACTGACGACACCTGTATTGTGTTGACATATCCACCAAAACTCTGCGACTGACGACACCTGTATTGTGTTGACATATCCACCAAAACTCTGCGACTGACGACACCTGTATTGTGTTGACATATCCACCAAAACTCTGCGACTAACGACACCTGTATTGTGTTGACATATCCACCAAAACTCTGCGACTGACGACACCTGTATTGTGTTGACATCGTCTGAAATCTCTGACCTTGACATGATATTCGTGAAATCATATTTTCAGGTAAACCAGTGAAAAGAATACTTAAAAGAACGTGGTTGCAAAATATCACAAACAAGCTGGGATTGACTGTTGCAGGCGCTGGACATCTCTCGCAGGACAGAGATAACTTGAGAGTAGACGTCATGGGAGACAAGTCCCAGCAAGGACATGCAGCTACATGATGATGCTATCTTAAATGCTGGCTGATGTCATCTCCATTAAACGGGAACCGCGATAGCTCAGTGGTTAGTGAACTGAGCTACAAAGGACAAGAGGTCGAGTTCAGCCATCCTTAAATGTTTACCGGATTTTTTTCTGGGAAAGTTAAATGGCACGGGCGTAATACCGACCACATTACCCCATAAATCATGCGCCAAAGGTCTATATAAATTATGTTCACAAATATCACATTCCCAATATGTCAGTTGTTGTGACGGGGCTCTACTAACAATGTGGAGAAGGGGCGAGTGGGGCTTTTAAAAACAACAGGGAAAATGGAAGACCGGAGAGCTGAACAAAGGGAGATGATGCTGGATGGTTTGATAGCGAGACTCAACAAACATCATCAAAGGTGGAACTACGCAGCCACAACATCGAAGGTTATCCAGGAACATGGTATCCGACGCCTCTCATCACGGACCTCGAGTGAATAAATTATGAATTCATTTCATTGTTTGACGTTGTCAGCTATGCACTCATTTGTTAGGTTTTGTATTACTGTTTTCTAGTCTTGAAACACTGCTTCATCTGCTATGTTTATCTTGTATTAATGTCCTTCCCTTGGTAGAGTGCCTTACACAAAAGGCATTAATGGCGAAAGATTGTAAACAATTCATTACGTTCAAGTAACAGGCTCTCATCATTCATCATCATTGAGTGCCGTCTCCGCATCGAAGGTTGGCTACCATGGAGCGCCATTCCACTCTGTCTCTTGCTTTGATGGTGCAGATTGCCATTGGCTGACTTGTCCATCTTTTGATGTTACTCGTTCATGTTAGTCTTGGTCTGCCTCTGCCTCTTTTACCTTGTATTTTCCCTTCCAATATTACTTTTATTAGACTGATGTGTCTTTTAACATGACCAAAAAATTTCATTTGTCTTGTTCTAATTGTGTTTAGTAGTTCTTTTTTTCATTTTAGTTGTTTTAAAACTTCTTCGTTTGTTTTCTTTTCTTTCCATCCAATTCTACCTATTCTTCTATAAATCCACATTTCAAAGGCTTCAATTTTCTGTTCTGTTTTCTGGTCTAATGTCCCTGTTTCTGCACCATACAGGAATATTGAGAAGATGTAACATGTACACAGGCTCTAAATAAGTATCTTTATCCACAGGTATTTGACTGGTACATTTCCATAATTCTATGTTAGTGACTTTGCCCTGCCATTTCAAAACTTGTTTTTTTTCTGCGCAAGCATCCATTAATGAAAGTTTGTATCTCCATGATTGCCATTTTCTTGTTCTCCATGTTTCACAGCCATATAGTAGGACAAACTTAAAATTGCAGTTAAAAATTTTTCTCTCTAAGCTTTCTAGACTATGTGTTATAGTCATCTAATATGTCAAAACCGACCCTATAAAACACTGAAGATCAGTTTATGTGTGTGTGTGTGTGTGTGTAAAAGTTGAAATACACATTTGTTAAAATAACATTGGTTAACTTTTTGTTGATTGTTATTGTTGTTGTTTTCTTGTCCTGTTGAAGTCTTTTGATCAAGACGATGAAATCGTTATCTTGTATTACCCGTCATCGTCAAACTGTAATCAGACAGCGTTTCTCCTGTGTCTGTAACTTGATCTAGATCATCCAAGTCCTCTATGAAACAAGAATACTATTGAAGTGGCATTACCAACAAAGCCACTTTCACTCTAAATAAAACAACTCTAATTAAATGTCAGTTCTGGAGGCAAAGGCGCGCCTCCCAGCACCAGAGCTGGAAGTTGTCAGCGACCCACAGCTGATGGCTTGTGCCAGGATCGGTGAACCAGAACCATCCAGACCCTGCTCCACCTCTCCGCGGTGCCTCTAGTAACAGACTAACCTGTTTAGTCTGGCCGAAAGGCGCAAATATCACAGTTGTACTGCAAACCACAACACATCGCAGACACGCCCACCTAACGTCCTTTTAAGGGCGGATGATGACTCTTCTAATCATCGGGCGAACGCAAGCAAGCAAGCCATAAAATAAGTTCTAATAACAAGGAGAATGTAACATTTCTAAAATGTATGACCCTTTTCGTTTTGTCAGACGGTCTAGTGGAGCCTATTGCGTATTTTGTTTTTGAGGTTTTTTTTTGTCGAACAGCTTCTCTCGTGGCTAATTCTACCAATGTTTGACAAACACACGCGGCCACAGAATGAACAAGTCATACCCACTAGTCCACAGGGTTTTCCATTCTTTTTAAAATATGTTCTAAAATACATTGACATTAAAACTAGTCTCAGATTGTGTAAACTAAATTGTAAGTATTTATATGGGACAATCGAAACACTTAAACTGACAACTGACTTCATAAGAGAGTCTGGAATCCTACTCTGATTGAGACTTGATCGCAGAGTGAGTGAGAGAGAGAGAGAGAGCGAGAGAGAGTATTTGTTTAAAAACAAATTGCGTGACATGTACAATATTTCTAGGACATCCGCGCGCTGGAATTAAGCAAGAGTCTTAGTGAATCACTTTTAGCACAACGACTAGGAAGGTCTTGTTCGTTAGCGTGACGAGACAGCCAAGACGTTCCTGTGTTGTGTCTCTGTGTTGCTGTATAGGCGATGCCGCTTGGCGAGGCCTCACGAGGACTTTACACCCGGGGGCCTCACTCATGAGAGGGCCTCACGAGAGGTGAACACCCGGGGGCCTCGCGAGGACTTCACACCCGGGGGCGTCACGAGGACTTCACACCCGGGGGCCTCACGAGGACTTCACACCCGGGGCCTCACGAGGACTTCTCACCCGGGGGCCTCAAGAGGCCATAACACCCGGGAGGGGCCTCTTCAGGCCCCCCGGAGGGGCCTCTTCACACCCGGGGGCCTCACGAGTATTTCACACCCTGGGGCACAACGAGGTCTTCACACCCGGGGGGCATCACGAGGTCGGCCACACGTGAGCTTCTCACCCGGGCCTCACGATAGGACCTCACCGGTGTGGGGGGGGGGCCTCTGAACACCCGGGGGCCTCGCGAGGACTTCACACCCGGGGGCGTCACGATGATTTCACACCCGGGGGCTTCACGAGGACTTCACACCCGGGGGCCTCACGAGGACTCACCAGGGCCTCACGAGAGGAATTCACCCGGGCGTAACGAGAGGACCTCACCTCGGCCTCACGAGAGGACCTCACCCGGGCCTCACGAGAGGATCTCACGAGAGGACCTCACGAGGACCTTACGATGAATTCACATCCGGTGGGGATCTTCACATCCGGTGGGGCTCTTCACATCCGGTGGGGCCTCACGATGACTTCACACCCGGGGGGGGGCCCCTTACGAAGACTTCATATCCAAAGAGGGGGGGGCTCTTCACATCCGGGGGCCTCACGAGGACTTCACACTCGGGGGCCTTTTCACACCCGGGGGCCTCATGACGACTTCACACCCGGGTGCCTCACGAGGACTTCACACCCGGGGGGGGCCTCACGAGGACTTCACACCCGGGGGCCTCATGACGACTTCACACCGGGGGCCTCATGACGACTTCACACCGGGTGACTCACGGGGACTTCACACCCGGGGGGGGGCCTCACGAGGACTTCACACCCTGGGGGCCTCTTTACACCCGGGGGCCTCACGAGGACTTCACACCTGGGGGCCTTGATCTAGATCATCCAAGTCCTCTATGAAACAAGAATACTATTGAAGTGGCATTACCAACAAAACCACTTTCACTCTAAATAAAACAACTCTAATTAAATGTCAGTTCTGGAGGCAAAGGCGCGCCTCCCAGCACCAGAGCTGGAAGTTGTCAGCGACCCACAGCTGATGGCTTGCGCCAGGATCGGTGAACCAGAACCATCCATACCCTGCTCCACCTCTCCGCGGTGCCTCTAGTAACAGACTAATCTGTTTAGTCTTAGTCTGGCCGAAAGGCGCAATATCACAGTTGTACTGCAAACCACAACACGTCGCAGACACGCCCACCTAACGTCCTTTTAAGGGCGGATGATGACTCTTCTAATCATCGGGAGAACGCAAGCAAGCAAGCCATAAAATAAGTTCTATATAATAACAAGGAGAATGTAACATTTCTAAAATGTATGACCCTTTTCGTTTTGTCAGACGGGTTAGTGGAGCCTATTGCGTATTTTGTTTTTGAGGTTTTGTTTTTGTCGAACAGCTTCTCTCGTGGCTAAATCTACCAATGTTTGACAAACACACGCGGCCACAGAATGAACAAGTCAGACCCACTAGTCCACAGGGTTTTCCATTCTTTTTAAAATATGTTCTAAAATACATTGACATTAAAACTAGTCTCAGATTGTGTAAACTAAATTGTAAGTATTTATATGGGACAATCGAAACACTTAAACTGACAACTGACTTCATAAGAGAGTCTGGAATCCTACTCTGATTGAGACTTAATCGCAGAGTGAGAGATAGGAGAGAGAGAGTATTTGTTTAAAAACAAATTGCCGTGACATGTACAATATTTCTAGGACATCCGAGCGCTGAAATAAGGCAAGAGTCTGAGTGAATCACTTTTAGCACAACGACTAGGAAGGTCTTGTTGGTTAGCGTGACGAGACAGTCAAGACGTTCCTGTGTTGTGTCTCTGTGTTGCTGTATAGGCGATGCCGCTTGGACTCTAGACGGAGTAGTGAAGGTTGGAGTCGGGTGAAGTCCTGGTAAGCTCCATGTGAAGTCCGGGCCTCACGAGGACTTCACCCGGGGGCCTCACGAGGACTTCACACCCGGGAGCCTCACGAGGACCCTCCCCGAGAGGACTTCACCCGGGGGGGGGAGCCTCTGAACACCCGGGGGCCTCGTGAACTTCACACCCGGGGGCGTCGTGAACTTCACACCCGGGGGCCTCCTCGTGAACTTCACACCCGGGGACCTCACGAGGACTTCACACCCGGGGCCTCACGAGGGCTTAACACCCGGGGGCCTCACGAAAGTACCTCACCCGGGCCTCACGAGAGGGCCACACCCGGGCCTCACGAGAGGGCCTCAGAAGAGGGCCTCACCCGAGCCTCACGAAAGGGGCCTCACCCGGGGGGCCTCTTAACACCCGGGGGCCTCACGAGGACTTCACACTCGGGGACTTCTTCACTCCCGGGGGCCTCACGATACCTTCCCACCCGGGGACCCTTTACACCCGGGGGCCTCACGAGGACTTCTCACCGGGGGGCCTCAAAGAGGACATCACACCCGGGGGCCTCTTCACACGAGGATTTCACACCCGGGGCCTCTCGAAGACTTCACACCCGGAGGCCTCACGAGGACTCACCCGGGCCTCACGAGAGGAATTCACCCGGGCGTAACGAGACGACCTCACCCGGGCCTCACGAGAGGGCCTCACTAGGACCACCCCGGCCACACGAGGACCACCCCGTCCACATGAGGACCTCACCCGGGCATCACGAGAGGGTCTCACCCGGGCCTCACGAGGACCTCACCCGTCCTTCACGAGAGGGCCTCACCCGGGCCTACCGAGGACCTCATCCGGGCCTCACGAGAGGGGGCCCCCGGGCCCTCTGAACACCCGGGGGCCTCACGAGGACTTCACAACCGGGGGCCTCACGAGGACTTCACATCCGGGGGCCTCACGAGGATTTCACACCCGGGGGCCTCTCGAAGACTTCACACCCGGAGGCCTCACGAGGACTCACCCGGGCCTCACGAGAGGAATTCACCCGGGCGTAACGAGACGACCTCACCCGGGCCTCACGAGAGGGCCTCACAAGGACGACCCCGGCCACACGAGGACCACCCCGTCCACATGAGGACCTCACCCGGGCATCACGAGAGGGTCTCACCCGAGCCTCACGAGGACCTCACCCGTCCCTCACGAGAGGGCCTCACCCGGGCCTCACGAGGACCTCATCCGGGCCTCACGAGAGGACCTCACCCGGGCATCACGAGAGGGTCTCACCCGGTCCTCACTAGAGGACCTCACCCGTCCCTCACGAGAGGGCCTCACCCGGGCCTACCGAGGACCTCATCCGGGCCTCACGAGAGGGCCCCCGGGGGGGGGCCTCTGAACACCCAGGGGCCTCACGAGGACTTCACAACCGGGGGCCTCACGAGGACTTCACACCCGGGGCCTCACGAGGATTTCACACCGGGGGCCTCTCGAAGACTTCACACCCGAAGGCCTCACGAGGACTCACCCGGGCCTCACGAGAGGAATTCACCCGGGCGTAACGAGACGACCTCACCCGGGCCTCACGAGAGGGCCTCACTAGGACCACCCCGGCCACACGAGGACCACCCCGTCCATATGAGGACCTCACCCGGGCATCACGAGAGGGTCTCACCCGGGCCTCACGAGGACCTCACCCGTCCCTCACGAGATTGCCTCACCCGGGCCTCACGAGAGGGCCTCACCCGGGCCTCACGAGAGGGCCTCACCCGGGCCTCACTAGAGGACCTCACCCGGGCCTCACTAGAGGACCTCACCCGGGCCTCACGAGAGGGCCTGGCCCACCGTGGCCACCGTGCCTCACGAGGACTTTACACCCAGCCACCGTGCCTCACGAGGACTTTACACCCAGGGGCCTCTTCACACCCCAGGGCCTCACGAGGACTTCACGCCCGGGGCCTCACGAGGACTTCACACCCGGGGGCCTCACGAGGTCTTCACACCCGGGAGCCTCACGAGAGGACCTCACCCGGGGGGGGGGGGCGGCTCTGAACACCCGATGGCCTCACGAAGACTTCACACCCAGGGGCCTCACGAGGATTCACCCGGGCCTCACGAAAGGAATTCCCCCGGGCGTAACGAGAGGACATCACCCCAGCCTCACGAGAGGACCACACCCGGGCCTCACGAGAGGACCTCACCCGGGCCTCAGGAGAAGGCCTCACCCGGGCCTCACGAAGACCACCCCGACCACACGAGGACCTCACCCGGGCCTGACGAGGACCTCACCCGGGCCTCACGAGAGGAATTCCCCCGGGCGTAACGAGAGGACATCACCCCAGCCTCACGAGAGGACCTCACTCAGGCCTCACGAGAGGGCCTCACCCGGGCCTCAAGAGAGAACCTCAGGTGGGCTTCACGAGAGGACCTCACCCGAACCTCACGAGACGACCTCACGAGAGGATCTCACCCGGGCCTCACGAGAGGACTTCACCCGGGCCTCACTAGAGGACCTCACCCGTGCCTCACGAGAGAACCTCACCCGGGGGCCTCTTAACACCCGGGGGCCTCACGCGGACTTCACGCCCGGGGGGCCTCACGAGGACTTCACAACCGTGTAGCCTCACGAGGACTTCACACCCCGGGTGCCTCAAAAAAAAAAAAATATATATATATATATTTCTTAAATATAATTCTAATATTGCCTCTGATCAAAGCGCAGTCGCTAAGTACGCCTGGCTTTGAAGCGACAGTCGTTTTGCTGGCTCAAACCGTCGCCATTGATAGCGCAGAACCTGCCCGCTGAGGGGAGACCGACCAACAGTTTTCAGCATTGCGAGGAGGGGCGGTTGTGGGTAAAATAAGGTCAGCCGTCTATAGCTTGCATAGCTAGTGACATCACAAGTATTGGGGTGTTTTGGGGAAACCCCCTCGGTGGGAAGGCTGAGATATCTTTGTGGCAATCCAGTTTGTTGAAAATCTATATATAGACCAGCATGGACAATGTCATTAGGTTGCTTTGGGTCTCATACACTGCTGGATAAATTGCCAGCCGTCCATACATCGCATGCAGCTATCACGCCCACAAGAAACCTCCAGTTGTGGCTATCATCTTAAAACTCCTGTAACAGTTCAGCCCAACCAATGAGATTTGGCGTCTCTGAAACCTGCACTAGGGCTTCCTTCTTTGGGACTTCCGTGTCATTGAGTCTCCAAGATCAAATTATTCTTCGAAGTTCAGCAGCGTCATCGCGTGGGAGGTTCTTAACTTGTATGGTTTACCGCCCTCTTTTCTGTAGAAAGAACATTTCCCCCTGGAATCGACTGTATTGAAACAAACAAGCAAAAACACAGAAGCAAATGCGCGTTATTTTATGTCTTTATATTACTGTGTAATAACATGTTACACAAAAAGAGTAAAAAAAAATGTTATGAAAGTCAATCATAACAATATTCACACAAACACGTGGAAACAGTTCATGAAAGTGAATGGCAACGAATGATAATATTAAACAAATATTGCTAATAACATATAAAGAAACATAATGAGAAGGATGAATCTGGTAGACTTGCTATATAATTATTCATGTTCGGTTATATGTTTGTCTACATATTGTTCACATCACAGCGATTAGTTCCTGACAGTTTCTGTTTTAGTTGATAGTTCTGTGACCACTTGAACCCATATCCCACGAAAGATGATGACGGAAATCTAATTAAAAACCTTTGTATATAACAATCTTATCTGAACTGAACAAACATCGTCCATATTTTAGTTTGGCTTCACTTTGTTCCATGAACATTTTATAAATGGTAATATCCAATGGAGAATAAACTAGGCCCGTTGATAGTTGAAGAAGAAAACAGCTCACTTTTTGAAACAGAAATTTGTGATTATCAGAGTAATGCTTAAAGCTAGAATCATTTCTTGAGGGACACACACACGACACATTTTAACGCATCGATGGCACTCATGTGGAACAATTAAACAAATATATGCACATTTTTGTTTTCACCCAATCTTCTTTATTCATTCTTCTTTTCTCTTTTCACTGATACCTAAAAGGTGTCGTGGTTTATATCATTTGTCGTTCTTGTGCTGCTCGAACTGTCTGAATTAGTGATTTTCCTTTGTTGTTACATGTCTCTGTCACTGCATCTATCCATCTTCTTCTGTGTCTTCCTCTTGGTCTTTTTCCATGCATTCTCGAGAAGAACGCCCTTGATGGCGATTGGTGAGGATTCATTCTGACCAGGTGGCCAAACCATTTAAGTTGTTGTTGTTCTATATATTCTTGGCAGGGTTTTGTTCCTATAATTTGTTTCACCCAGTAAAGTTATTATATATTATGTACAATATTGTAATGGAACAGATATATCATTGGGAAAGCATAATTAAATTAGAAGTGGTTAGATAATGCATTAGCAATTCAGAAAATGTATATTCTGGTCAAATGGATCACCATAAACACTTTCAGTGATATCGTAAATAAACGATATCCTTTCAGGATATGAGAGAAGAGAGCAACTATAAACTCCGTTGTACGGATTAGTTACTGCTCAGATTTCAAAGCATGAAGTCTAACTTCAAAGAAGGGGTTAAGGCAAATAAATGCAAACGAATGCATAAAAATGCGAAGCTGCAGTAAAGTTAAATGTGAGGGAGGCTTTTACCATACCATTTTTTCAATTTTTTTTTTCAATTCTCCCCCTCCCTCGTTTCAAAGAAACATCCCTTACAGAGTTCTGTTGCATGGTGTCAGATCTCACAGGCTATGGGAGATAGCGTCTGAGTTGGATCAATCCAAATTAACTGACATACTAAAGCTGACCACGGTAAACAGCCTGATAGATACGATCAGAAATGAAGAACTGAAAAAATGCTAGGAATAACCCCGCCATAGAATATATAAAGAAACAACAGATAAAATGGTTTATCTACGTGACAAGGTAGAGTGATAAAACACCACACATCGAGCCCTCAATTAACGTTGCGAGAACACCAGACCTAAGGTCGACTACGATAAAGCTGGCTTGACAGAATATTAGAAGCACTAGGTAACATAACAGCAGCGGAGGCGAACAGAAGAGCAAGATACCACCGATTACATCTCCCCTCAACGCTGAAAGGCAAATGAGGAAGGAAAGAAGAAGCAGAAGACAGCGATAAACTAAATTAGAAGAAAGAAACATAACAGTTGAAGAAATAACTGTCGTTGCCATTCTCTTAAGCTGTCTGGTATCTTTTCTCTTTGCTTCCCTCTATCGCTTCGTCCCTCAATTTTTCCAGTTGTTACAATATATTCCAGTTGTTCTCTTCTCATTACATGGCCAAAAAATGATGATTGTTTCTTCCTAATATTGGAAATTAGCTCTCGTTTTGCTTTGGCCTTTTCCAGAACATTTTCATTACTCTTCTTAGCTGTCCATGGTATTCTCAACATTCTTCTGTAAAACCACATTTCTACAGACTCCAGTGATTTTCTTGTTTGTTGTCCTATTGTCCATGACTCACATCCGTATGTTAAGACTGGCTCTACATAACATTTAAGCACTCTTTTTCTCGTTTCTATTGTCAAAAATGGATTGCATAGTATCTTCCTCATTTTTTGGAAAGCTGTTTTTGCCTGAGCAATTCTGCATCTCACCTCTTTTGTACATCTTCTGTCTGAGGTTTACCACATTAGATTTAAAATAGAGGGACATTTGATTCAAGCAGTGAAATAGAATAGGGACATCCTATACCGGACGGTGGTATTTATGGACTTATTATTAGTCATTAATTTTCACTGAAGTCCTAGACATCGTGGTTTGTTGTGCTGTTGTGTATTATGACGATTTTAATCATGCATTTAACAAGTTGTATTTGCCATCATTAGACCGTTGCTAGTGACCATAATTATACGTCCTCGCCGACAGTATATAGTGTGGCCTTGTTACACAGCGTAGACATGTTGAGTACAGAAGTTCACGCCGTCCTGTTTACATGAAATAGTTAAGTTAACCATAGTAATAATTAATTAATAGTTAAATAATGAATAATAATAAAATGAGTAATAATTAAATAATTTCATAACACTGCCTAATCATACATAGACACGCCCAAGTAGTGCTTAAGTCAGTTGAGGCTAACCACAACTTGAAAGGTAGAATAAATATTAAAATGTAAAGTAAACTAAAAACCCCAAGTCAATAGAAGATTCGATCGCCACCATAAGAACTACAGTCCGTGAGAGAGAAGAATAACGAAACATCGACCATGACAGTCAATACCAGACGACCCCACAACAACCGGTTTGATCATTAACTACGACAATCTCAGAATGAAAAGCAAATATTTTTTTCTGTTTCACTTTCTTTCTGTGGAACTGACCAGATGCTCGTTTCACCATCTCCGGGGTCCGGGCTTACATCCAGCACTTTTCATATAATCCTCCATTCATTTCTATTCCAGTTGAGTTTCAATTTTTTTTTTTTTTTCAGGTACATGGTCGCAGATAGAGATGCTTGCACAGAACAGAGACAGATGGCGAGATTTGATAAAAAATCTTTACAAGGATGAGACTGCTAGAAGCAAAATTTCGAAACAGAGGAAGGGTATCTATGCCCTATGGGTCGACTATGGCTCGAAAGGTCGATAGACAGAGAGACAGACAGACAGACAGAGACACAGAGACACAGACAGAGACACAGACAGACAGACACAGAGACACAGAGACACAGACAGAGACACAGACAGACAGACAGACAGACAGAGAGACACAGAGACACAGACAGACAGACAGAGAGACACAGAGACACAGAGACACAGACAGACAGAGAGACAGACAGACAGACAGAGAGACAGAGAGACAGAGAGACACAGACAGACAGACAGAGAGACAGACAGAGAGACAGAGAGACATAGACAGACAGACAGAGACACAGACAGACAGAGAGACAGACAGACAGAGAGACATAGACAGACAGACAGAGACACAGAGACACAGACAGACAGAGAGACAGACAGACAGAGAGACAGAGAGACAGACAGACAGACAGAGAGACAGAGAGACATAGACAGACAGACAGAGACACAGAGACAGACAGAGAGACAGACAGACAGAGAGACAGACAGACAGACAGACAGAGAGACACAGAGACACAGACAGAGAGACAGAGAGACAGACAGACAGACAGAGAGACAGACAGAGAGACAGACAGAGAGACATAGACAGACAGACAGAGACACAGAGACACAGACAGACAGAGAGACAGACAGACAGAGAGACAGAGAGACAGACAGACAGAGAGACACAGAGACACAGACAGACAGACAGAGAGACAGACAGAGAGACAGAGAGACAGACAGAGAGACAGACAGAGAGACAGAGACACAGAGACACAGACAGACAGAGAGAGAGACAGAGACACAGAGACAGACAGAGAGAGACAGAGACACAGACAGACAGAGAGACACAGACAGACAGACACAGAGAGACAGACACAGACAGAGAGACAGACAGAGAGACAGAGAGACAGACAGAGAGACAGACAGACAGAGAGACAGAGAGACATAGACAGACAGGCCGAGACACAGAGACACAGTCAGACAGAGAGACAGACAGACAGAGAGACAGACAGACAGAGAGACAGAGAGACAGACAGACAGAGAGACATAGAGACAGACAGACAGAGAGACACAGAGACACAGACAGACAGAGAGACAGACAGACAGAGAGACAGAGAGACAGAGACAGACAGAGAGACAGACAGGCAAACAGACAGACAGACAGACAGACAGACAGATAGATAGACGCAATTATTTGTCCATTAAAGGTATCGAAAATAAGAAAGGTTTATGAACCACTGTCCTAAATATTTTATTCTGCAGCGAGAATGAGTTACTATCGGTCAAGGCTATTAGCGAAATTAACATCCGCTCATACCCAACATGTGTTGTACATGCAGCCATTACAAGTGACTTCCATCGAAACATTAACACGTCTTGTTTGCTTTCTCTTCACCACCACCACAGAGCCCCCGTCACGTGGTGTATAGGGAATATGGTGTTAGTGATCATCATTTTTATAGACCTTCAGCACATGATTTTGAGGTCATGTGGTCGCTATTACGCCCCATTCAAGAATGCATGGAAAAAGACCACGAGGAAGACCCAGAAGAAGATGGACAGATGCAGTGACAGAGACGCGTCACAACAAAGAAAAATCACTAATTCAGACAGTTCGAGCAGCTCAAGAACGACAAATGATATAAACCACGACACCTTTTAGGTATCAGTGAAAGAGAAAGAAGAGGAAGAAGATTACGTCAGTGCTGATTTACTTTCCCAGAAAAAAAAATCCGGTGCACATTTAAATCTCAGCGAAACCGGAACTCGTCGATCAGAATCGAACCCTGACCTCTTCTCCTTTGTGTTCTATTTCACTAACAACTGAGCTATTGCAGCTTCCGCTCTCTTCAATTGCATGAACAAACAGAAAACAAAGCAAGTAAACATGGTTGAAGCGACTACATGTTCCTCATAGGTCTGGCCAACACTGTTGGTCAATACAAATAGCAAGGTAGATTTCCTCGACTTCACAGGTAACAATGCCGATCGGCATCTATGGGAAACTGAATAACTACAGTTACATCCCTGCACTAGTTTCTTGGGGAGTAAGCACAGCAGGCAAAGAAGACAATTGAAATTGTTAAACTGAAGTTCTTGCACTTTTATTATAACAAACATGAGTCATATACAAACAGCGATACATTATGATCATTACAGTACAGCTGCTATGTTCATCATCATCGAGTGCCATCTCCGCAACGAAGGTTGTCTACCGTAGGGCGCCATTCTGCTCTGTTTCTTGCTTTGATGGTGCAGGTTGTCGTAGGCTGATTGTCCATCTTTTGATTTTACTCGTCCATGTTATTCTTGGTCTGCCTCTGTTACCCTGTATTTTCACCT
Organism: Megaustenia siamemsis; assembly: GCA_032433765.1. Classification (NCBI taxonomy): domain Eukaryota; kingdom Metazoa; phylum Mollusca; class Gastropoda; order Stylommatophora; family Ariophantidae; genus Megaustenia; species Megaustenia siamemsis. Next base: position 13,318,516 of record JAVIAB010000106.1, on the reverse strand, counting down.
TCAAGATGACTTTTAGTAGGCTGTTAACATGCCTAAAAATCGGATTTGTCTTGTTTGAATTGTGTTGGTAGTTCTCTTTTCATTATTAGTTGTTTTTAAGACTTTTCATCGTTTGTTTTCTTTTCTTTCCATCCAATTCTACCTATTCTTCTTAGATCCACATTTCAAATGCTTCAATTTTCTGTTCTATTTTCTTGTCTAATGTCCATGTTTCTACACTATATAGGAATGTTGAGAAGATATAACATTTTTCTTATTTTAGTTTTAGCTCTGGTGTTATTTGTTTTGATGTTAGTATATTTTTCATGACATTAAAATTACTTTTTGCCATTCATATTCTTTTGTTTATTTCAGTTTAAATTTTCCATCACTGGTTATAGTATGTCCAAATTATTTGTAGTTCTGAACTGTCTCCAGGTCCACTATGTTACAGGTTCATTATCGTACGTGTATGCGCATGTATCATATGCGAGTCTATGTGATCGACACCTCCGTGATGACATAAACAATATAATAACCAGGGTCTTCAACAACATGCTCAAAACTCTACGATAATTTGTAACATCATTGACATTACATCGGTTACTACTAAACTATTGGTCGTTTCAAATCTAAATGTTCACGATTAACATGAAATATCTCCTCTTTCCCTGCACTTACAACTTGATTTTTTGCATCTGGCCTTGTTTTTCCAAGGTCCCACCGATTTCACAAAATTTAATGATGTAGGAAGTATGCTTCATCATGAAGCAGCACTTTCCTTTGATCTCAGTGAATTTACGGATCTTTTTGCTCCTGGAGAAAATAATTTACCGTACATTAATGGAAATCAGCTTCTCGACATAGGCGTCTCTACACAACTTGAAAGTTGGAGGCGTTTATCAACTGTTTACTTTCTATTGTTTACTTTCTTTAAAATACTATGAGAATGTCAATGTTATAGCCTTTACAGACGGTCTAAAACAAATCAGCGTATAAACAGTTCCATTAATGAAAACTATTTAACAATATACAACAAAGAATACATTAAAAAAAATTAATTATCCGTTGCGAGCGATAACGAGCATGACATATCAAGCAAAGTTATTGTTTATGGGTACGCATGTGACTAAAGAGTCCGATGTAAGCACGGGATCCTCTTCACTGTAAAGAGCTACATTGTTCGTTTTATGTCTTTCCATGTGACTTTCATTATTTTACGTAAACAAGACATATGAAAGTGATTTAGTTTCTTTGCATGCCTGCAGTACACATATCAAGAATCTTTACATTTCAAAACGTTATCAACTTTAGCTAAAGATTGATCATGCGGACATATAAAAACGTCCATTATTATTTCATTTATTCTGAATCAGAGGAGTCTAACATATTGATTACTAATCTGGGCTGAACGAACGATAGTCCATCTTTTTTCCAATAGTCATTTTCTTCTTTTAAGACATGATCTTCACATTTGCACCAAAATCTTTGTCAATCTGTGATAGAGCAGCATATGTCAGTCCTTTTATATCGCATAGTTTAAAACTTGTATTCTCAGCTGCCACCTGCCCTTTAATTTTTGCCCAAACGAGTTCAATGGGGTTTAATTGTGGATGATAAGGGGGCAGTCTCAAGCACGTATGACCATGCTGTTGAATGATTTTGTCTATTTGGAATACTTTGGTCTTTTGCGATTTCTTAACAAGTGACAGTAATTCAGGTTTCAAAAATCCCTCGTTAAATGGAATTCCTTCCTTTCTTAGCCAAATCTTTATAACATCTTTTGTACTGGTCTTCTTCTGCCACAGCGTTGTGGTACGACGCGTTGTCCATTACCAGACAGGATGGTCTGTCTAGAATTGGAAGAAGAGTATTTTCAATCCACTCTCTAAATATATGGCCATTCATCTCGGTGTGATAGTCCCTGTTGTCAGTATAATTAGAGGTGAATATAAGTTCTGCATTTTTCACCAACCCTTCTTTTCGGCTGCCTGCATGTGCCATTATAATACGCTGTCCTTTTCCAGTGGGTACACATATTTTAATACTTCCATCTGATAACTGCCATTCCTTGGCACTTGTGTGGTGAGAATTTATCCAAGATTCATCTAGAAATACAATATCATAACCTTGGTTACGCATTTCCCGTACTTCACGTAAATATTTACTCCTCATAGAAACTAAGTGCGGCTTCTCGCAGATGACATTTCTACCACTATCGTACTTTCTAAACGTAAAACCGATGCTTCTAACAGTTCTCCATAATGTTGTTTTCGACACAACAATGTCATTTTCTGCTTTCATTCGAATTTTCAGTTTTCTTAAAGTCACAGTTTCTTTGGAATCGAACATTTTACAAATTGCTCTTCTAATCACTTCCTTGTCAAAACTATCTACTACTTTCTTTCTTCCTAGCGTCCTAGTCTTGATTGAACTGGGCACTCCGTTAGCTTTAAGCACTTGTTTGAAAAAGCGTTTGCTTATACCCAATGCGTGAATAGTTCTCTTTTCTGGCTTTGAGATGCTTCGATACAGTTTTCCACGCTTAGCTTCTATGCAAAAATATTTATACACCTTTATTGCCACTGATTGCAATGTAAGGAACTTTACTTTTATACCCATTGACTAACAGATCACAAATTTAACGAAATTACCCAATAATTAGGATACGCCGTTGCACATAAATCACAACAAAACGACAGGAAATGGGATGCACCGGATATAAAATTATAACTATGACGCGTTTTATGTGTTTTTTAGTGCTTAAAACAGGGAAATTGGCGCGCATTACGTTCAAGATGACAAGTCCGTGGGTGCTCACTCATATGAAGCGGTAATTCCTCCAAATATATGGTTTGACCAAAATGCCTTAAATTTGTATACTTCAAATAAAGAATATTTAAAACTATACGTTTGTTGGTGAGGAAATGAATGTACTTCTTGGGACCAAAAAATCACAAGACCATATGCAAAATTTCAGCATTATCAATCAATTGGTTGCAGAGATATGGAATTTTAAACACCTTCAAAATATTTTGAAACGACCAATAGTAAACATTCACCTGTATCATTTCTGATGGGTGAATTAGTCTTTACTTGTAACATGTCTGATGGGTGAATTAGTCTTCACCTGTGAATGGATGGAATGGGCCAAACTTTCCCGTCGACGAATAATCTCAACACTACCTTGCAGATTAATTCACTTTAGTCAGTATTACACACTAACTTGTAGTTTTCTTCACTTTAATTATTGTCAGTGTTACACACTAACGTGTAATTTTCTTCACTTTAGTTAATGTCAGTGTTACAAATCAACTCGTAGTTTTCTTCACTTTAGTTAATGTCAGTGTTACACATTAACTCGTAGTTTTCTTCACTTTAGTTAATGTCAGTGTTATACACTAACTTGTAGTTTTCTTTACTTTAGTTAATGTCAGTGTTACACACTAACTTGTAGTTTTCTTCACTTTAGTTAATGTCAGTGTTATACACTAACTTGTAATTTTCTTCACTTTAATTAATGTCAGTATTACATGCTAACTTGTAGTTTTCTTCACTTTAGTTAATGTCAGTGTTACACATTAACTCGTAGTTTTCTTCACTTTAGTTAATGTCAGTGTTACACACTAACTTGTAGTTTTCTTCACTTTAGTTAATGTCAGTGTTATACACTAACTTGTAGTTTTCTTTACTTTAGTTAATGTCAGTGTTACACACTAACTTGTAGTTTTCTTCACTTTAGTTAATGTCAGTGTTATACACTAACTTGTAGTTTTCTTTACTTTAGTTAATGTCAGTGTTACACACTAACTTGTAGTTTTCTTCACTTAGTTAATGTCAGTGTTATACACTAACTTGTAGTTTTCTTCACTTTAGTTAATGTCAGTGTTACACATTAACTCGTAGTTTTCTTCACTTTAGTTAATGTCAGTGTTACACACTAACTTGTAGTTTTCTTCACTTTAGTTAATGTCAGTGTTATACACTAACTTGTAGTTTTCTTTACTTTAGTTAATGTCAGTGTTACACACTAACTTGTAGTTTTCTTCACTTTAGTTAATGTCAGTGTTATACACTAACTTGTAGTTTTCTTCACTTTAGTTAATGTCAGTGTTACACACTAACTTGTAGTTTTCTTCACTTTAGTTAATGTCAGTGTTATACACTACCTTGCAGTTTTCTTCACTTTAGTTAATGTCAGTGTTACACATTAACTCGTAGTTTTCTTCACTTTAGTTAATGTCAGTGTTACACATTAACTCGTAGTTTTTTTCACTTTAGTTAATGTCAGTGTTACACACTAACTTGTAGTTTTCTTCACTTAAGTTAATGTCAGTGTTACAAACTAACTTGTAGTTTTCTTCACTTTAGTTAATGTCAGTGTTACACACTAACTTGTAGTTTTCTTCACTTTAGTTAATGTCATGTTATACACTAACTTGTAGTTTTCTTTACTTTAGTTAATGTCAGTGTTACACATTAACTCGTAGTTTTCTTCACCTTAGTTAATGTCAGTGTTACAAACTAACTTGTAATTTTCTTCACTTTAGTTAATGTCAGTGTTACACACTAACTTGTAGTTTTCTTTACTTTAGTTAATGTCAGTGTTACACATTAACTCGTAGTTTTCTTCACTTTAGTTAATGTCAGTGTTACACACTAACTTGTAGTTTTCTTCACTTTAGTTAATGTCAGTGTTACACACCAACTTGTAGTTTTCTTCACTTTAGTTAATGTCAGTGTTATACACTAACTTGTAGTTTTCTTCACTTTAGTTAATGTCAGTGTTATACACTAACTTGTAGTTTTCTTTACTTTAGTTAATGTCAGTGTTACACACTAACTTGTAGTTTTCTTCACTTTAGTTAATGTCAGTGTTATACACTAACTTGTAGTTTTCTTCACTTTAGTTAATGTCAGTGTTACACATTAACTCGTAGTTTTCTTCACTTTAGTTAATGTCAGTGTTACACACTAACTTGTAGTTTTCTTCACTTTAGTTAATGTCAGTGTTATACACTAACTTGTAGTTTTCTTTACTTTAGTTAATGTCAGTGTTACACACTAACTTGTAGTTTTCTTCACTTTAGTTAATGTCAGTGTTATACACTAACTTGTAGTTTTCTTCACTTTAGTTAATGTCAGTGTTACACACTAACTTGTAGTTTTCTTCACTTTAGTTAATGTCAGTGTTATACACTACCTTGCAGTTTTCTTCACTTTAGTTAATGTCAGTGTTACACACTAACTCGTAGTTTTCTTCACTTTAGTTAATGTCAGTGTTACACATTAACTCGTAGTTTTTTTTCACTTTAGTTAATGTCAGTGTTACACACTAACTTGTAGTTTTCTTCACTTAAGTTAATGTCAGTGTTACAACTAACTTGTAGTTTTCTTCACTTTAGTTAATGTCAGTGTTACACACTAACTTGTAGTTTTCTTCACTTTAGTTAATGTCAGTGTTATACACTAACTTGTAGTTTTCTTTACTTTAGTTAATGTCAGTGTTACACATTAACTCGTAGTTTTCTTCACTTTAGTTAATGTCAGTGTTACACACTAACTTGTAGTTTTTCTTCACTTTAGTTAATGTCAGTGTTATACACTAACTTGTAGTTTTCTTCACTTTAGTTAATGTCAGTGTTACACACTAACTTGTAGTTTTCTTCACTTTAGTTAATGTCAGTGTTATACACTACCTTGCAGTTTTCTTCACTTTAGTTAATGTCAGTGTTACACATTAACTCGTAGTTTCTTCACTTTAGTTAATGTCAGTGTTACACATTAACTCGTAGTTTTTTCACTTTAGTTAATGTCAGTGTTACACACTAACTTGTAGTTTTCTTCACTTAAGTTAATGTCAGTGTTACAAACTAACTTGTAGTTTTCTTCACTTTAGTTAATGTCAGTGTTACACACTAACTTGTAGTTTTCTTCACTTTAGTTAATGTCAGTGTTATACACTAACTTGTAGTTTTCTTTACTTTAGTTAATGTCAGTGTTACACATTAACTCGTAGTTTTCTTCACCTTAGTTAATGTCAGTGTTACAAACTAACTTGTAATTTTCTTCACTTTAGTTAATGTTAGTGTTACACACTAACTTGTAGTTTTCTTTACTTTAGTTAATGTCAGTGTTACACATTAACTCGTAGTTTTCTTCACTTTAGTTAATGTCAGTGTTACACACTAACTTGTAGTTTTCTTCACTTTAGTTAATGTCAGTGTTACACATTAACTCGTAGTTTCTTCACTTTAGTTAATGTCAGTGTTACACACTAACTTGTAGTTTTCTTCACTTTAGTTAATGTCAGTGTTACACACCAACTTGTAGTTTTCTTCACTTTAGTTAATGTCAGTGTTATACACTAACTTGTAGTTTTCTTCACTTAGTTAATGTCAGTGTTATACACTAACTTGTAGTTTTCTTTACTTTAGTTAATGTCAGTGTTACACACTAACTTGTAGTTTTCTTTACTTTAGTTAATGTCAGTGTTACACACTAACTTGTAGTTTTCTTCACTTTAGTTAATGTCAGTGTTATATACTAACTTGTAGTTTTCTTCACTTTAGTTAATGTCAGTGTTACACACTAACTTGTAGTTTTCTTCACTTTAGTTAATGTCAGTGTTATACACTACCTTGCAGTTTTCTTCACTTTAGTTAATGTCAGTGTTACACACTAACTCGTAGTTTTCTTCACTTTAGTTAATGTCAGTGTTACACATTAACTCGTAGTTTTTTTCACTTTAGTTAATGTCAGTGTTACACACTAACTTGTAGTTTTCTTCACTTAAGTTAATGTCAGTGTTACAAACTAACTTGTAGTTTTCTTCACTTTAGTTAATGTCAGTGTTACACACTAACTTGTAGTTTTCTTCACTTTAGTTAATGTCAGTGTTATACACTAACTTGTAGTTTTCTTTACTTTAGTTAATGTCAGTGTTACACATTAACTCGTAGTTTTCTTCACCTTAGTTAATGTCAGTGTTACAAACTAACTTGTAATTTTCTTCACTTTAGTTAATGTCAGTGTTACACACTAACTTGTAGTTTTCTTTACTTTAGTTAATGTCAGTGTTACACATTAACTCGTAGTTTTCTTCACTTTAGTTAATGTCAGTGTTACACACTAACTTGTAGTTTTCTTCACTTTAGTTAATGTCAGTGTTACACACCAACTTGTAGTTTTCTTCACTTTAGTTAATGTCAGTGTTATACACTAACTTGTAGTTTTCTTCACTTTAGTTAATGTCAGTGTTATACACTAACTTGTAGTTTTCTTTACTTTAGTTAATGTCAGTGTTACAAACTAACTTGTAATTTTCTTCACTTTAGTATATTTCAGTGTTACACTTTCAAATGTTAAGGCGGTCCTATTATATGGCTGTGAAACATGGAGAACAACAAAACTGACAATCACGAAGATGCAGACTTTCATAAATGGATGCTTACACAGAATAAAAGGATGGAAATGGCAGGACAAAATCATTAACATAGAATTATGGAAATGTATCAGTCAAACACCAGTGGATAAAGAGATACAGCGAAGTCGATGGCGCTGGATAGGACACACACTACGGAAGCCAACTGAGAGTAATACACAACAGGCCCTTTTTTTGGAATCCCCAGGAGAAAAGACAAAGAGGAAGACCAAGGAATTCTTGGAGAAGACAGATAGAAACAGAGATGAAGATGATGGGGAAGGCATGGAATGATCTCATAAGATTGGCAAAAAAAACAGAACGACTTGGAAAGTGTTTGTTGAAGACCTATGCTCCACTGGGAGCTAAAAAGGTAGAAGAAGAGTGTTACACTTCTTGTAGAATGTCGGTCTACAAAAGTAAGTTTTCAACATTCAGAATTTTCCTTTAACTTCATTGAAACGGTTGTGACATGTATTTTGTGCAAATATGTACATACCACAATGACCAGGATTCAACTCCGAAATTTCACAAGTTTTTTTTCTTTTTTTGACTCAGGGTTCACTCAACTTCTAAAAATAGATACCAGAGATTTTCAGGTGGCCAGCGTGGTGCTGGCCACATCGAAGATAAACGTCTTTCATCATCATCAAGTACAGGGCCTCCTGGCGCAGGTGATCATGTCTCTCCACAACATCCAATCTCGACAGTTATTTATCATTTCTGTTGTTGACCCCATGCCAAGCCATTCTCTTAAGCTGTCTGGTATTTTTTCTCTTTGCTTTCCTCTATCTCTTCGTCCCTCAATTTTCCCATTGTTACAATATATTCCAGCTGTTCTCTTCTCATTACATGACCAAAAAATGATGACTGTTTCTTCCTAATATTGAAAATAGCTCTATTTAAGCTTTGACCTCTTTCAGAACGTTTTCATTACTCTTCTTAGCTGTCCATGGTATTCTCAATATTCTTCTATAAAATCACATTTCCACAGACTCCAGTGATTTTCTTGTCTGTTGTCCTATTGTCTATGATTCACATCCATATGTTAAGACTGGCGCTACATACCATTTAGGAACTCTTTTCCTTGTTTCTATTGTCAAAAATGGATTGTATAGTATCTTCCACATAAATAAAAAGCAGAATAGTTCAGGTCAAAATAGCATTTCAGAAAATGAAAAATATCTTATGCAACAAATCTATGTTAATAAAATGAGAGAGAGTTCATCGGTGCTATATAGAACCAATTCTGACCTATTGAAGCGAATCATGGACAGTAGACAAACAAATGAAAAGACGATTAGAGGCCGCAGAGATGGGATTTCTCAGAAGAATGTTGAAAGTTCCCTGGACAGCTAAAAGACCAATGAGAAGTTCTCAAAAGGCCAACACAAAAACGGAGCTCTTAAAAAAACATCAGAAAGAAGCAATCAACATTTTTTGGGCACATCATGAGAAGAGAAAGTTGAAATACTTGGTTACAACTGGCAAAATAAAAGGAAAGAGAAATCGCAAACGACAAAGAGAGAAAATACTGGATAGCTTGGTGTCATGGCATGGAAAACAGTCAACAACAGAACTGATACGATGCACTGTAGATAGAAGATTGTGGAGGGACATGATCGCCTACGCCAACCGGTATGGCACATGATGATGATGATAGTATCTTTCTAATTTTTTTGGAAAGCTGCTTTTGCCTAAGTCATTCTGCATCTCACCTCATTTGTACATCTTCCTCTTTAATTAAAGAAATGTCTTTATTGTTACTGAAAGTCGTAAACGCTGGCAGCATGTTCTTCAAATACGTCATTTGGCGGACGGGGAAATGAGGCTTTAATTTTAGCCCAATGATGTCTTGAGAACGTTACGATGTTTGGCTCAATGACGTCATGACCTATACTCTGGAGAAAATTACGATGTTTGGACCAGTGATGTAATGACCTATAGTCTTAAAAATGGTACGATGTTTGGCCCAATGACGTCATGACCTATACCCTTGAGAATGTTACGATGTTTGGCCCGATGATATCATGACCTACGGTCTTGAGAATGTTACGATGTTTGGCATAATGATATTATGACCTACAGTCTTGAGAATTTTACAATTTTGGCCCAATGATATCATGACCTACGGTCTTGAGAATGTTACGATGTTGGGCCCAATGATGTCATGACCTACAGTCTTGAGAATTTTACCATTTTTGGCCCAATGATATCATGACCTACGGTCTTGAGAATGTTACGATGTTGGGCCCAATGATGTCATGACCTACAGTCTTGAGAATTTTACCATTTTTGGCCCAATGATATCATGACCTACGGTCTTGAGAATGTTACGATGTTGGGCCCAATGATATCATGACCTACGGTCTTGAGAATGTTACGAAGTGGAACTTTTCACATGAAACTCTTTTCTGTGTCTAGATGATTCTTGACATCTGTGTATCCAGGCCGGTCTCAACCTTTTGCTTAACCCTGTCTCCTTATCCATCTCATTAACTCCTGAGACCATCCCACAGTTCGACAAGTGTTCACCTCACCTCTGATTCCATCACTCGATTCCCTGCATGTTTTTGAGCTTCTCCAAGAACCTGCTTCAACTTCGCTGTCCATTGTTTAACTTATCTTCCCTTTATTTACCCAGTCTGTGTTGTTGTTTATATTCGCTTGACGATTACACATTCTTCGTCATGAAAAAAGCGTTACGTTGGAGTAGTTGCGTCACATCCTGTTTCACCCCAACCAACAATATCTACATCATTCGACCCAACACATCCGACTTTATCTTGATAATTTTGTGGGTGCCGCATTGTCTTCCCCAGTCACAGTTGACGTGGCAAGACTAATTAGTCTGCTTCCAAAGCCAAAAAGATAGAGGTCTTGATCAGCTTTAGTTTGCTGATTTTGACGCAGCAGTTAAATAAGCCGCCTGCTGCATTAACTGTCGTCGCCTTGAGTGCTCTCCCCTTCCCCCTCCCCCACCTCCCCACTCCCCTCGTAATTTTCTCAATTTCCTCGTATGTCGAAAACAACTATTATGACAATTACTTAGCCTACAAACATAGAAGAAGCATGGAAACAGTTTAAAGAAGGTTTAATAGAGTCAACACAAGAGAAATGCGGTCTGAAAAATATAGGAAAGAGCAGAAAGAAACTTACAAGATGGTGGAATGAAGTAGTAAAATCAGCAGTGAAACACAAGAAAGACAAGTATAAAACGTGGCAGAAGACAAAAACAACAGAAGACTACATCACTATAGACAAGCCAGAAATGATAGCAAAAAGATCCTAGAACAAACAAAAGCAGACTCATGGAAAGCATTTGGTGAAGAATTAGCAAAAACTGTAGAGAAGAACCCAGAGAATTTTTCAAAAGTGTAAAAGCAATGAGAGTAAGAAATAATAATTATAACCCAACCACTATAATAAACGACAAGAAAGGTAGACCAATCAGCAGCAGGAAAAACATAATAATCAGATGGAGAGAATACTTTAAGGAATTATTAAACCAGGAAATACAAACGGAAATACAGAGTTTAAATATAGGCAGTATGATGAACAGGAACCGAATATACTTAAAGCAGAAGTAGAATGGGCATTGAAACAGAATAAAAAGAACAAAGCAGCTGGTATAGATGGAATAACAACAGAAATGCTACTAGCTTGTAAGGAAACAGCTATAGATTGGCTTACTATCATATTCAATATGGCTTGGGAAGAAAAAAGTCCCAGACGATTGGCAAAAAGCTATCATTGTCCCATTTTGGAAGAATAAGGGAAGTAAAAGGGAGTGTGAAATGTACAGAGGAATATCCCTATTGAGTCAAGTTGGTAAAATGTTTGCTAAAATATTAGAGAGGAGAGTAAGATACATAATAGAACCACAATTAAGTAATAATCAATTCGGATTCAGAAAAGGCAAAAGCTGCACTGATGCTATATTTACATTGAGACAACTATGTGAAAAAACAATAGAATATGACAGAAACCTAAATATAGTGTTTATAGATCAGGAAAAAGCGTTTGACCGTGTGGACAGGAACAAACTTTGGCAAACTTTAGAAACATACGGGGTAGCAGGACAACTACTAGAAATATAATAGCACTATATAAAAACAGTCAAAGTGCCGTCAGAACATCGGAAGGTCTGTCAGAATGGTTTCAGGTTACAACAGGAGTAAGACAAGGATGTGTCCTCTCACCACTCCTCTTCATCATATATATGGACAAAATAAATCAGGAAACAACCAACAACAAGGACAAATCAAATAATAACATAGAGGTAGAAAACTCCAACATCAATGAGCTACTCTTCGCAGATGACCAATGCCTAATATATGAGGATGAAAACCTGCTACAACAGCATTTAACATCTCTAGATAAAAGCTGCACAAACTACAGTATGAAAATTAACACAGCAAAAACAGAGGCTATAAGAATAAGCAAATTGAGACACCCATTAAACATCAAGATCAAAGACAAAGAAATAAAACAAGTAGAGGAATTCAAGTATTTAGGCGCAATGTTCACAAAAGATGGAAAACTAGACAGAGAAATTGACATGAGAATACAAAAAGCAAATGCTGTCACATACCAGCTTTCACCATTATTAAGACATCCAAACATTTCTATGCCAGCTAAACAACAAATGATAAATAGCATCTTCATACCAACTTTGTGCTATGAAAGTCAAACATGGACCCTTTCTAAATCCCATTTAAGAAAGATCAATACATGTGAGATGCGATGCTTGAGAAAAGTAACAAACAACACAAGAAGAGATAGAATACCAAATGAAACCATAAGAAAAATGGTAGGAACAAAACCCTGCCAAGAATATATAGAACAACAACAACTTAAATGGTTCGGCCACCTGGTCAGAATGAATCCTCACCAATCACCATCAAGGGCGTTCTTCTCGAGAATGCATGGGAAAAGACCAAGAGGAAGACCCAGAAGAAGATGGATAGATGCAGTGACAGAGACATGTAACAACAAAGAAAATCACTAATTCAGACAATTCGAGCAGCACAAGAACGACAAATGATATAAATCACGACACCTTTTAGGTATCAGTGAAAGAGAAAAGAAGAAGAAGAAGACTTAGCCTACACGTCTAGATTAACCTTGTCTAAGTCTCATTATCGTCCTCTTTGTTGTTGCTCAACTGACAGCGCATTTTCTACCTGTAAATCTGTGAATAATACTCGTAAATTGTAATGAAACTATATTCAAATATTATTCCTAGATATCATCAACATCATGTGCCATACCGGTTGGCGTAGGCGACCATGTCCTTCCACAATCTTCTACCCACAGTGCACCGTGTCAAATCTGTCGTTGACTGATTTCCATGAAATGATACCAAGCTATCTACGAGTAGTATCTTCTCTATTTGTCGTCCGCGATCTCTCTTTCCCTGTTTTTTTTTTTTTGGCCAGTCCAGTTGTAACCAAGTATTTCAACTTTCCTCTTCTCATGGTGTGCATGAAAAATGTTGATTTTCTAATGTTTTTTAGGAGTTCCCTTTTTGTGTTAACCTCTTTGAAAATTTCCTCAATGGTCTTTTTAGCTGTCCAGGGAACTTTCAACATTCTTCTGAGAAATCCCATCTCTGTGGCCTCTAATCGTCTTTTCATTTGTTTGTCTACTGTCCATGATTCGCTTCCATAGTTCAAAATTGGCTCTGTATATTGCAGATGAACTCTCTTTTTCACTTCTATTGACATATACTTGTTGCATAAGATGTTTTTCATTTTCTGAAATGCTATTTTGGTATGGGCTATTCTTCTTGTTATTTCTGTGGTGCATCTTCCATCTGATGTCATTACTGTACCCAAATATTTGAAACGTTGCACTTGTTTTTTTATTGTTTCTTTCTTATGACCATGACCTCTGTATTCTTACATTTCAGACTGAGACCATTCTTGTTATTTTCTTTTACTATTATGTCTATAATTTCTTGTAGTTCATTCTCTGTCTCTGATATTAAGACATTCGCATATCACAAATTGTTTATGTTGTGACCGTTGACATCAATTCATTTTTTGTCTGCTGTTGATGTAATATTTTCGCTGTAAAGTGAAATCAAATCCGGCGACAGAACACAACCTTTCCTGACTCCTTGTTTTATATATTGGAATTGTCCTGTTTGGTTGCTAATTTGTATAGCTGTTGTTTGTTGCCAGTACATGTTTTTTATGGTTCTCAGATCCTTGCCATCAATGTTGAATTTCTCCAGTATATTGATTATTTCCACGTGCTTTACTTTGTGAAATGCTTTTATATAGTCTATGAATCATATATATAGATCTATCTTTACCTCTATAGCACTATCTATCAATGTTCTCAGAATGAATATTGCATTATTGGTACCTTTCCTTCCACAAATCCACATTGTTCCTTACTTATGACTAGATATACGGGACAAATCTGTTAACAGGCAACGACAACAAAGGACTTTGAGACATTGTCTAAACTTCTGGCCGAAGATGCTGTAGATAATAAAGTTGATGGCTGAGTTAAAGTGCACGAAAATGAATGCTAGAGCATTTATGATTCTTCTGTTGGGAGCACACCTGTTCAGGTATTGTTTTTCTCCTTGTTGATTCAATGCTGGTTCAGGATATAAAGCCAATTCCAGTAGAGCTAGAATCTGACTAGCACAGAAGATGGTGGTTATTGCAATGATCGTGGCGGTGAGTCCTACCTGGCTCTCTCCACGTGAGCTCACCTGAGCGATGTGACTTCTTCCTCTTTTGTACAGCCGTTGAATTATCGTTATGTTTAGTATGATGATGATGGCAACAGGTAGGATGAAGTGAAACACGCTGTTTATGTAGACCAGGTACACAACGTTGTAGAAATGACTTTGTCCGAAACTGGATGTTCTTGCACGGACAACCGTTTCATTAGATTTATTGATTGTCTTTGAGTCATGCTCCAGAAATCGGGGGATGTTGTAAATGATAGACCAAACCAGAACTAGAAGAGAAGTAACACCAGCTCGTGTCTGTGTACACACTCGCTTAGCCTGGAATGGGAACACGACAACTACGGCCCTTTCTATCGTCACCAGTACAGTCATGTAAATAGTGCCTGTGTGAACTAAATTTAACAAACCATATAAGTACTTGAAGGCAATAGATTTGAGGGCATCGAAATATCGATCCGAATGGTCATTTGCAGGAAGTAATGGAAACAATTCTTTCAAGCAGAGAGAAACTGAGAGAAGTAAAATGTCGTAAACAGCCAAGACCACTAAAAGCATAGAGGTGGAGTTTCTCATGCTTGGTTGAACTAAAACAATGGCCGCAGTAACATTCCCCACAATCCCTAACAAACATATTGCAGAATTCACTATAGAGGTTATAAACACAATTTCATTTTTCGAACTACAGTTTTGGACAACATAAAATGTCTTGTTTTGTTTAGCTGTCTCCATAGTAACCAAATCCATTCCTGTACTCTCTTAATTGCCTTTTTTTTTATAAAATAAAATCTTATGAATATATTTAACAAGAGTTTATTAAAATCACATTGCAATTCTACATTTGGCTTTTCTTCACCCTATGTTCTTTAAAAATGATTTAAAAAAAAAAAACGCTTAAAAAATAAACGTTGCAATCTTTTCCAAAACCACATTTTACTCTTAAAGAAAGTTGATCCAACACATTTCTATAGAGTGTCAGAAGTCCAAGCCAGTCTTTTGAACAATCACGTGGATGTAGGTTCTATTTCCGCTTTAGTCACGAATTATTTCATTGGTAGATAACATTTTCAGAAGTCAAACTTGGCATTTCGTGACGTTTGCATTGAGGTAACAATATTTATTATCGCTTCCGAGAGAAATTACCATCCGCCTTTCAGAAATGGAAGAATGACCACGATATGTTTTTAAGAAGACTTTTTTTTCTTGGTTTCATTTGTTAATGATCGTTTCTCCCTTGTTGTGTTTCTTCATTCACTTTCAATGAAAATTGACACTTCTGATGAAATTTAAAAAACGAATCTCTTGTATGTTCCTACATCGGAACTACTCAACAGTGTTGTTATCCGTAAATGAAGTTTGTGAATCCTAGTGAAAACACGACCAGGTGGAGAATCTGTCTAGGATCTCAAATCGTCGTCCAGACAATGCTGTAGGACTGTAGTTCCTATTTGAGGAAAGGCATCTGCAGAGAAAAATATAGAAAATAAATCATTCTTTTTCTTTTTTGTCTGTTGATAATGATAAGAAAACTATGCTATCTTTTCTGTCCCTTTTGGGTTAATTTAATATATTAGATTGCTGGGAAGCCAGTAGCTTTTCCTCCAGCTTTGCTTTTTTTTATCTACTTTAAAGCTAGGAATTATTTCATTCTAATGATTTTGTACAAATTCTATCTATCTATCTATTGTCCTTTCGAGCCGAAGACGGCACATAGGGCAGAACTACAATCTCAAAAACAGAAACCTTGCGTGCCAAAATGGCACATATTGCAGAGATCATTGCTTCTAAAATCTATGGTTCTGTTTCCATAACAATACTTTTTACAATGGCAGCTTGTCAAGCCATCGATCAACCTCTTTAGTCGCCTCTTACGACATGCTTGGAAGGACACAGTGTAACTATTCTTTACTCATAATGAGGCCCCGGTAACACACAGAAATGTACAAATTACTACTATTATTATTAAAATCACTTCTTTTATAAATGTTTAATTATAAATGTGTGAAGTCACGTGGCCTGCTACTGTTACATGTTTTTTACATTTCCATCTGATAACAAAGCGACATCCGCTTTCATGCTGATTAGAATATTGATCTATCAAACTACAAGTGTAGGAATGAAAACAACAATAAATTAGCATCACATTCTGATTTTTACAAATTGATATAATATCCTCAAACATCTTGCTACGATAAGAATACTATATATATAACATGATCTGAGATTAAATGCAAATTAGGCCTAGAAAAGACGTTTTTCTTTTTTCTTAAAGTTATGTACACTTGTGTATCCACAGTCATCTATAATTGAACTTAGGCCTGTCTGTTGAGAAGGAAATCCTGTAATCATAAATGTTTTGTGACGTATTCAACTATGTGAGCTTTAGAACGACTGACGTCATTTTACAAAACAGAAAAGCTCACAAACTTGGATGATTCCTTTCAACCTGCAGGCCTTATTAATACTATAAATGGTTGTGACAGAAGGTCAACAATAGAAATGATAAATAACTGTCGAGATCGAAAGGTAGTGAGAGACATGATCACCTACGCCAGCAGGCCCGGTAATGGATGATGATGATGAGGAGATATCAACCGTGAAGTTCATAAGAAACACCGACATATGAGAGAGATGGATGGACATGATCACCAATACCTTCTTGAATGACACCTTCCGATTACGACCTCAAAATACAAACATTTATTCTTCGCTTCTCCTTGCCCTTTGAACCATAAAAAAGTAAAGTACCCCCGTCACGCCAAGTGGCGTATAGGGAATATGGTGTTAGTGACCATAAACTTTACAGACCTTCGGCACATGATTTTTGGGGTAATGTGGTCGGTATTACTCGCGTGCCGCTTCACTTTCCCAGAAAAAAATCCGGTACCCTTAAAGGCTGGGTGAACCCGGAGGCCGTCGGTTGGGATCGAACCCTACCCCTTGTCCTTTGTAGTCCAGTTCACTAACCACTGAGCTATCCTTTGAACCATAGTTGGTGTTTTATATGCTCCAACCTTGTAATTCACAATTTATTGCTTAGTATGCTTCAAAATGAAGTGTCATGAAGAAAATGTGGCAAAATACCAGCAATGAAGTAACATTACAGTTACTTAGCGGATGTATCTACCTGATATCAACATATGGTTGTGAATCATCGGCAATCTCGCAAACTGCAAGGAAGAAAATTGATTAATTTGAAAGAAAACGCTAAAGAAAATTCTATAAGACATGAAAAATAAAAAAGAGCAACGAAAACATATTAAAAGATATACACATTAAAAAGAACTGGCATATAACCACAATTCTACAGAGGAAATTAAAACACTAGGGTCTCGTCAAAAGACACAGCGGGCTGGAACGAACAATATAGGAAGGCGTGGTTCCTGAGCGACGCATCAGGGACAGACTAGGAAGACGGTGATTTCATCTCATCAAAAAAAGGAAGATGACAATAGAAGTTGGAGATCTGGCTAGAGATAGAGATTCTGTCAGACGGGCTGTGGTGAATGCAACGTTCTGTGGGAGATCTGGCTAGAGATAGAGATTCTGTCAGACGGGCTGTGGTGAATGCAACGTTCTGTGGGAGATCTGGCTAGAGATAGAGATTCTGTCAGACGGGCTGTGGTGAATGCAACGTTCTGTGGGAGATCTGGCTAGAGATAGAGATTCTGTCAGACGGGCTGTGGTGAATGCAACGTTCTGTGGGAGATCTGGCTAGAGATAGAGATTCTGTCAGACGGGCTGTGGTGAATGCAACGTTCTGTGGGAGATCTGGCTAGAGATAGAGATTCTGTCAGACGGGCTGTGGTGAATGCAACGTTCTGTGGGAGATCTGGCTAGAGATAGAGATTCTGTCAGACGGGCTGTGGTGAATGCAACGTTCTGTGGGAGATCTGGCTAGAGATAGAGATTCTGTCAGACGGGCTGTGGTGAATGTAACGTTCTGTGGGAGATCTGGCTAGAGATAGAGATTCTGTCAGACGGGCTGTGGTGAATACAACGTTCTGTGGGAGATCTGGCTAGAGATAGAGATTCTGTCAGACGGGCTGTGGTGAATACAACGTTCTGTGGGAGATCTGGCTAGAGATAGAGATTCTGTCAGACAGGCTGTGGTGAATGCACTGATCTGCTAAGGACAAGGGACGTTATGATGATGATGTTTGAGCCCCGTATTTCAAAAAAATTATATTTAGTTCAATAAATAAGGTGCTGTCTCACCAGTACTTTAGAAAAGTTTGCAAACAATTCATAGTTTTGTCCGATAATCATGGCTGCTTCCGTTGATGTTTTGGTTGTGTACGTTAAAGATGGAACCACACGTGTGGGTAAACTGTCAGTTAATGTGGGGAACAGGCAACTTATTGCAGTGCTGCGGTAAAGCTGGTAGCAAGGAGCCAGTAGGGGAGTGTGGTATACACTCCAAGGTATGGTGACAGCTTTACAAAAAAAGGAACACAACAAAATATTGACGTTTCGGCCGGCGGCCTTCTTCAGAAGACGGGGACAACGACAAGACACGATGAGGCACAGATACCTAGTTAGGGTTAGGGAGAGGTGAACAGTGAGATGAGAGAGATGGTGAGACGGGAAAGAGATGGGAGAGATGGTGAGACGAGAGAGAAATGTGTCACATGTTAGAGGATAGGTGAAATGTAGAGATATAAAATCCCAAATAAAGAGAAATAATGTGGAACTTAAAGCTAAAAAATGACGAAGAAAAAGTATAAAATGTATAAAGTATATTATATATTAATATATATATATATATATATATATATATATATATATATATATATATATATATATATATATATATATATATATATATACATATATATATAAGAAATATATGACAGCTGGAGTGTCCCGGGTAAGAGTTTTATGGATGAGTCGAAAACCAATGAGCATCGCTTTTTATCACACCTGATTCATCCTTCTTTAACATTTGGAAGACCAAAAATTAATGTGAATCTTCATCTTCATCGCCCTCTACTGTTGCGATTGTCATACCTATGTAGGTTTGTCATACATGTGAAGGTTTGTCATACATGTGAAGGTTTGTCATACATATCAAGGTTTGTCATACATATGAAGATTTGTGATACATATGGAGCTTTGTCATACATATGAAGATTTGTCATACATATGAAGATTTGTCATACGTATGGAGGTTTGTCATACATATGAAGGTTTGTCATACATATGACGATTTGCCATACATATGAAGATTTGTCATACAAATGGAGGTTTGTCATACATATGGAGGTTTGTCATACATATGGAAGTTTGTCATACATATGAAGACTTGTCATACCTATGGAGGTTTGTCATACATATGAAGATTTGCCATACATATGGAGATTTGCCATACATATGGAGGTATGTCATACATATGAAGGTGTCGGCTCATACAAGGAACCATAGATGTACTTCAAAAGCCACCTCACGTTACTAAAACAGTCCAGGCTGTATGAATAGAAGATGTGTTGTGTACTGTATGATGATTGAGCAGAAAAACACAAACTATGACAAGAAAATTAAAGAGAATAAATACAACTTACCTGGTGTATATTTCCTTCGGAAAGAAACACAATTTTTAACTTCCATTCAAAAGCAAATGAGATCAATGTGTCCTATCCCTTCCAGATTTGATAGCGAAATGAAATGTGCACATGACGGAACATAAATGTGTGCTTCCTATTACAGAATGCGATAATTCTTCATGCATAATTTAGTTTAGCCTTTTTGAATGTGCATTCGACAAACCAGGCCGATATTTGATAATATAGTCCATTTGTATCTAAATGGGAGATTCACAAATTATTACTGAATCCATGGACGACAGAATTTTGCTTTCTCCAAAACTCTCAATTTTGTTCATCTTTGATATTATTACGAGAATTAACTACAAAAGTATTTTTCATACATTAATATTTACTTCATACATTAATATTTACTTCATACAAACATATATTCTTCATACATTAATATTTACTACATACATTAATATTTATTTCATACATCAATATTTACTTCATACATTAATATTTATTTCATACATCAATATTTACTTCATACATTAATATTTATTTCATACATTAATATTTACTTCATACATTAATATTTACTACATACATTAATATTTATTTCATACATCAATATTTACTTCATACATTAATATTTATTTTATACATTAATATTTACTTCAGCCAAGAAAATTTCTTGTTTTGTATCTGGTATCACAAATGAGAAACACTTCCACAAAATATCAGTTTTATTAATTTCTGGAGTGTCTACAAAATATCAGTTTTATGAATGATTAGGGCGTCCACAAAATATCAGTTTTATGAATGACTGGAGTGTACTACATCTCTTCATTAATCAATGCTGGAAGATGTTCAAGATCAGAACTAAAATGTCACTTTTAAATAAAAACAAAGAGAAGTGCACAGTAGCTGTCTGTCCTGCTGATCTTTTGTTTTCTCGGAATTATGTTTCCTGCAATCTCTTGTTGCTCTCTGCTTGCAGTTTTCCTAGACAGCTTTGATTCTTGGTTCTTACTTCTCAGCCCGCCCAACGATAACTCATCAACAACTTTGGCTCTTAAAAGGTCGTTGTTTTACGTAATATCGTACCAAGCAGCCATATCGGAACCATTTAGACTCCAAATATATCCGACATCACTACGGCAATTTTGATGCCGGGGTTGCGTTCCCATTTTTTGGATTAAAATTGTTTAGTTGTTGAGATTTGACAGATATATGTTTGAGCATGTCATGTCTACAGGAAAAATAAAACATACAAAAGCATGTTCACAACGAGGAAGAATGATATGTCAATGATGGGAAGAGGACTCATAAGAAAACGATGCACGTAGAAGGACCATATTAATTCTTGAGGAGAATGAAATAAAGAATAGGATAAGAACATAAAGAAGAAATGCTCATTTATCTGATAAAATGTTAAAGAAGACAATATGATCGTCATCTGTGAGAGTGCAAAAGATGGTAATTGACTTTTTAAAAAAAAATTGAAAAAGAAATGTATCCTTCACCTTTTGGGCCGCTATAGAATGTGAGCAGTTGGTAAAATAAAATAAAGACACGCACGAATGTTAACATGTCTCGTCCCGTCTGTCTGTCTGGTCCCGTCTGTCCGTCTGGTCCCGTCTGTCCGTCTGTCTGTCTGGTCCGTCTGGTCCGTCCGTCCGTCCGTCCGTCTGTCTGTCTGGTTTGGTCCGTCCGTCCGTCCGTCTGTCTGTCTGGTTTGGTCCGTCCGTCCGTCCGTCCGTCTGTCTGTCTGTATGTCTGGTCCCGTCTGTCCGTCTGGTCCGTCCGTCCGTCCGTCCGTCTGTCTGTCTGATCGGTCCGTCCGTCCGTCCGTCCGTCCGTCCGTCTGTCTGTCTGTCTGATCCGGTCCGTCCGTCCGTCTGTCTGTCTGGTTTGGTCCGTCCGTCCGTCCGTCCGTCCGTCTGTCTGTCTGTATGTCTGGTCCCGTCTGTCCGTCTGGTCCGTCCGTCCGTCCGTCCGTCTGTCTGTCTGATCCGGTCCGTCCGTCCGTCCGTCCGTCCGTCTGTCTGTCTGTCTGATCCGGTCCGTCCGTCCGTCTGTCTGTCTGTCTGTCTGGCCCGGTCTGTCTGGTCCGTCTGGTCCGTCCGTCCGTCCGTCCGTCTGTCTGTCTGGTTTGGTCCGTCCGTCCGTCCGTCCGTCCGTCTGTCTGTCTGTATGTCTGGTCCCGTCTGTCCGTCTGGTTCGTCCGTCCGTCCGTCCGTCTGTCTGATCCGGTCCGTCCGTCTGTCCGTCCGTCCGTCCGTCTGTCTGTCTGTCTGTCTGGCCCGGTCTGTCTGTCTGTCCGTCCAGTCGTCCGGTCCGTCCGCCTGTCTGTCTGTCTGTCTGTCTGTCTGTCTGCCTGCCTGTCTGTCTGTCTGTCTGTCTGTCTGTCTGTCTGTCTGCCTGTCTGTCTGCCTGTATGTCTGTCTGGCTGCCTGTCTGTCTGCCTGTCTGTCTGCGTGTCTGCGTGTCTGGCTGTCTGTCTGTCTGTCTGTCTGCCTGTCTGTCTGCCTGCCTGTCTGTCTGTCTATCTGTCTATCTGTCTGCCTGTCTGTCTGCCTGTCTGCCTGCCTGCCTGCCTATCTGCCTGTCTGTCTGTCTATCTGGTCCGTCCGGTCCGGTCCAGTCGTACGGTCCGTCCGCCTGTCTGTCTGTCTGTCTGTCTGTCTGTCTGTCTATCTGGTCTGGTCCGGTCCGGTCCGGTCCGTCCGTCTGTCTGTCTGTCTGTCTTCTGTCTGTCTGTCTGCCTGTCTGTCTGCCTGTCTGTCTGTCTGTCTTTCTGTCTGTCTGCCTGCCTGTCTGTCTGCCTGCCTGTCTGTCTGCCTGCCTGTCTGCCTGCCTGCCTGGCTGTCTGGCTGTCTGGCTGTCTGTCTGTCTGTCTGTCTGCCTGTCTGTCTGGCTGTCTGCCTGTCTGTCTGCCTGTCTGTCTGCCTGTCTGCCTGTCTGTCTGTCTGCCTGCCTGTCTGCCTGTCTGCCTGTCTGCCTGTCTGCCTGCCTGCCTGTCTGCCTGCCTGCCTGCCTGCCTGCCTGTCTGTCTGTCTGTCTGTCTGTCTGTCTGTCTGTCTGTCTGTCTGTCTTTCTGTCTGTCTGTCTGGTCTGTCTGTCTGGTCTGTCTGTCCAAATGTTTCAGCTTGAAAGTGACTTTGAACTGACTTCGTCAACTTTAATAGAGTCGTTGGTTGTGTGGGGTGGGGCATAAATGTCCTGAACTCCATCAGCCCATCCCACAAAACGAGAAATTTGCACTAAACCAGAAAACTAAAGCTATGCTGTACTGATGTGTTACCGTTGACTTCGCCCATAAAGTGAGGTAGTGTTGATTGTTAGGTTAAACGAGTAGTGTCTTTCTTCCACTATTCTTGTATTGAACCTCTAACTCTCCTTTCTCTCTTTCTTTCTCTCTTTCTTTCTCTCTTTCTTTCTCTCTCTTCTCTTCTCTCTCTGTCTGTCTGTCTCTCTCTCTCTCCATCCCCACACTCGCACAAAAGTTGTATTTTAAGACGATATTGATGTAGTTAACGTATCTTTATCCTGATCGTCCCAGCGGCGCTAGATACATCACAAAAAAGGACTTGTGCTGTTTTACGCCTTCCGTGTCTAAATTATTGGATCATAATGCATAATAAAACTTGATTTGCCTGCCGCGATCATCCTAGATGTAGTCGAGTTTATCTTTACTTTGTTGTTCGTTTGTTTCATTCTTGTTTTCTGAGGTTTTCTGAAGTAAATAATATATTTATACAAGTATTTTAAATTGGGCCATGTTAAAAGACACAACAGCCTACTAAAAGTAATCCTGGAGGGGAAAATACAAGGTAAAAGAGGCAGAGGCAGACCAAGACTAACATGGACGAGTACCATCAAAAGATGGACAATTCAGCCCATGACAACCTGCACCATCAAAGCAAGAGAGAGAGCAGAATGGCGCTCCATGGTAGCCAACCTTCGATGTGGAGATAGACATCGATGAGCATGATAAAAAAAGTGGAGGCGGGCTTTGTACGCATGCAATGGGTAGAGTCGTTGCAGAAATCCAGAATACGTAAGGTCACCTTTGTCTATGTCCCTGGACATGCGGGAGTGCGGGGAAATGAGAGAGCGGACAGGTTGGCTAGCTGCGCTGTCGTTGAGGACGGGCAACCGATGGATCGGGCGGACATCATCAATGCACTTCGAGATGTGGGAATAGCACGGGACTTCGACAAACACAGATCAACGTCGCTTCTTCGGATGATGGAAATGGGAGTTAAGATGGGCACAGCCAGAAATGAGAAACTTGGTGGCCGTGTAAGAAGACTTATCAACCAACATAGAACTGGAGTCGTCAGTCGCTGGACACTGAGGGAATTGCTGAGGAGGGGATCTGAGCACCTATGGACATGTTCGGAGTGCAATGATGATGACCCGCAAATAACTCAATAACTCAATAACATCGATTATGATGATGATGATGCAAGTATATACAAAAATGGATTGACTTAGCTGAACGACTGGTCAGTCCTGCGTGATGGACATTTTCCGAAAGAGTGTTTCGTTTAGGTTGGAAAATTAATGGGAACGAGACAGGTGACTTGTCCGAGCATCCATGGCGTTGTTTTCTCGGGGTTCCACGTCGTCGCAAAATGTAGGCTTGCTTCTCTCGGACATTTTGTGTCCGGGTAGTAGCAGTTAAGAGGCGACTGCAAGTACAACTCGACCTTTGTGTTTTGGCAGGGGCGGTTACGCGTCACAATGGACGTCACTCTCGACTGCACCTCTGGTTCCGGTGACCCAGCAACGCTTGGAGGTGTCGCGGGTAGTTCCAGCATTGCTGGTGTGGAGTGACGTAATAGAATTCTCCAAAAGACCTGGCTAATCGGTTTACAACTACTATTTCGCGCCCGGTTGCCGCGTCCGTGCCTCCCAATTGAAATATATTGGAGACGAGAAATGGACGAGGCCTATGGCGGCCCGCTTAAATTTCCACTTTCTGAAGAGTTTTGTTTAACTACTAAAAATATTCCCTATCTAAACAAATGGGTAAATATTACCTATCTAAACAAATGGGTAAATATTACCTATCTAAACAAATGGGTAAATATTACCTATCTAAACAAATGGGTAAATATTACCTATCTAAACAAATGTGTAAATATCCCCTATCTAAACAAATGGGTAAATATTCCCTATCTAAACAAATGGGTAAATATTCCCTATCTAAACAAATTGGTAAATATTCCCTATCTAAACAAATGGGTAAATATTACCTATCTAAACAAATGGGTAAATATTCCCTATCTAAACAAATGAGTAAATATTACCTATCTAAACAAATGGGTAAATATTACCTATCTAAACAAATGGGTAAATATTCCCTATCTAAACAAATGGGTAAATATTACCTATCTAAACAAATGGGTAAATATTCCCTATCTAAACAAATGAGTAAATATTACCTATCTAAACAAATGGGTAAATATTACCTATCTAAACAAATGGGTAAATATTCCCTATCTAAACAAATGGATAAATATTACCTACCTAAATAAATGGGTAAATATTACCTATCTAAACAAATGGGTAAATATCCCTATCTAAACAAATGGGTAAATATTCCCTATCTAAACAAATGGGTAAATATTTCCTATCTAAACAAATGGGTAAATATTCCCTATCTAAACAAATGGGTAAATATTACCTATCTAAACAAATGGGTAAATATTACCTATCTAAACAAATGGGTAAATATTACCTATCTAAACAAATGGGTAAATATTACCTATCTAAACAAATGGGTAAATATTACCTATCTAAACAAATGGGTAAATATTACCTATCTAAACAAATGGGTAAAAAATAAATATAAAAAAAAAAAAACCCATGAACAGGAACATGGAAAATTTGATCAGCATTCCAGTTTGGCAAGCTAGAAAACATCAGCCAGAAAATTAATTGAATTAAATTGAACATCGTGGGACTATGTGAATTTCCTCTTAATCTTCTTCTTCTGCGATCATGACTCATTCAGTCTAGGACTCCGGACTCTCTTATGAAGGCAGCTGATTGCCCCGTATAGTTACTCTTCCAGGGATGTGGGTATGGGCCATATTTTCCTTCTCATGCCTGTGTTGTGGGCAATCCTGTAGAACGTGTTTAGTTGTCATGTCATCCAGGGTACAGTGGCACTGGCTGGTAGTTCCTACTTTGAGTTTGGTGAACACGTGGTTTCTCATTCTGTTGTGGCCAGTGTGTAGGCGAAGTAAGATGAGTTTATCCCTACTTGATAGTTGGAGGTATCCGTCCCTCTCGATATACTTTAGGTGTTCTTGTCTCCATTTTTCATGTTATTGGCCTGGTGATGGATTTGGCTTCATCGTAACTGAGCGGATGGTTCTCTTGTGGTAATCTCCCTCCCTCTTTAGCTAATTCGTCTGCGCGTTCGTTTCCATGTATATTACAGTGTGATGGTATCCACTAAATGACCACTCTCTGGAAGTTATTGCACAGTTGGTCTAGGGCTGTTCTCAGGTCATCTAGCTCACTGTTCCTGGGGTTTTTAGAGCTGTTAGGACTAACAGTGCATCAGTCAGTATCACCAATTTCTTGTGCACGTTATTTTTGTGCAGGATGGACAGTTTTGCTGCGTCTTCGAGGGCTTCAGTTTTTGCTTTAAAGTTGTTTGAGAATTTCCCAGTAGCTATTGACTTGGTGATCTCGTCCTGGTTATTCAGCATCAAGAACACACCTCCTCCTCCATTTCTGGTGGCATTTGTAGCAGAACCATCTGTGTATATGTGTGACAAGCAGTCTTGTGGGTAATAGTCGTTTATGTGCTTTTCTGATATGTGCTTTCTCTCTATGTCTGTTTGGGTGCCTTTTTCATGATTCCTATTATGTCTTCCTTAAGTTCTGGTATGTTATGTTTACCATGAGAATTAATATCAGATGGGTTTCGGCATTGTTTGGGACAGTGCTGGATCACACTATTTGTTAGGTTTTTTTTGGTGATTGCAGCGAAGTTGCTTCTCGTTAGTCTACTTTTCCGAAACCATTTATACTTTGTTGCATGGGGTGGTTAGGGAACCTTTTGTATTTCTCCACTTGTTGCATTACTTTAGTTTTCCATCTGTCTTATAAAGGTTGCAAACCTGTTAAGGTTCCTAGAGTTCGGATAGGTGTAGATTTCATAGCCGCAGTGATGGTACGGGCAGCCTGGTTTTGTGTTCTGTTAATTTTGCTAAGCTGTGATTTGGAAGCTGTAGCCCAGGCTGTGACTCCATACTCTAGGACTGGTCTTACTCTTCCTACGTATAGTCGTTTCAAGATATTGCTGTCTGCTCCCTAGTCCGTTCGCTCTAATTTCTTCATAACATCTGTTCGTTTTCTGGCTCTTTTGTTTGTTTTGTCTATCTGAATTATCCATGTCATTCTGCGATCCATGGTGACGCCAAGATATGTTGGGTTTTGGTCAATAGGAAGTGTATTGTCTGTTATCTTCATTTTTGCAGAGAGTGTGTTTCTTGATAGGCTTGATAGATAGAAAATTGTGTATGTAACTTTTTTTTCGTTAATCGGTAGTAGCCAGCTGTTCGTCCATTTTTCAAGTTTTCCTAGGGCATCTTGCATTTTGGAGCTAGCCACTGACATAGATTCTTCACGTGTCCATATCGCCAGGTCATCTGCGTACATTGCTGAGTATATTCTGGGTGGAATGTCCATTACGATCTCCTTTATGAAAATTTTAAAAGCGTTGGGAGATAGTACTCCGCCATTTGGGACACCTTGTTTGATTATGGCTTTTTTTCTTAGTTGTCCATTTACTTTTACTCTGGCAGTTCTGTCTTGTAGGTATTGAGATATCCAGTTTAATATAGGCCTCGGATACCAAGTCTGATAGAGATTCAGTTCCTCCTCTGGTCTTTGTATTTCCTTGCTCCAGTATGGCTTGTAGTTTCTTCTTGCTCGTCTAGGAATTTATTCTTTAGCAGCTCTCAGGATTGCCTTTGTTAACACCTCTATTATATTATTGACTTTTTTTCATGGGTGTTGATGGATGCAGTGTAGGCATCTGTGAGCTTGGCAAACTTTTCCCAGTCGGCTCTCTTGTAGTTCCAGCGGGAAAGTGGTATTTGCAACTCCTGTTTGTGAACATGATCCATTGAAAGTTTGACTGGTCTGTGGTCACCGTAGAAAAGTTGGTTAAGCACTATTCTGGTTATTTTGTTGGATCTGTCTCCTGTTGCGAATGCTAGCTCGAGAGTTGATGTTTTTTTTTCATCTTCTTTAGTAGAAGGTTGGGGGTTATCTCTAGAGCTTAGGAGGAATATGTTGTTGTCTATTTCCCATTCTTCCACTTCTTCACCTCGAGCGCTGGATTCCTTTTATCCCCATCTTTCAGCGTGGCTGTTAAAGTCTCCTACTACCAGACACCGTGATGATGTTATTTCCATTGACTCCAGCTTCAGCAATTTGTCATTAGGACAGTATATGTTAAATATCCTTGTGCTAGTGGAGTTGATGTATATGTCTGTGCCAATGATCTCTGCCTCTATGTTTGTGACTACTTCTATCTGTTTTGATGAGATGGTATTTCTTATAAGTATAAGGATTCCACCCTTGTGGCCTTCCCTGTTCTGTCTAAATGTTTGGTAGCCTCTGATCATAAATCTTTGCTCAGGATTAAGGTGAGTTTCTTGAATGCAGACGTCATAAACTAAAGTGCTTCGGTGGTTCACTAATCTCCTCATTAGAAAAACCTTAAATGTTGTCAAAAGAGAAACTACGCAAGGTCAAAGTCATGTGTTTTATAACCCTAAACCTAACCCAAAACATAATCCTAAACCTAAACCTAAACCCAAATATTAATCCTAAACCTAACACAAAACCCTAACCCTAAACCTAACCCAAACCATAACCCTAAACTTAACCCATGTCTCTTTTCATGATTAGAATTACCTCCCCCACTTAACTCTCAATTATTGGTGGTCCTGTGATTTTGTTTTGAGTTGTTTAACTTTGGTCTTTCATCATCATAGAGTTGACTGATATATTACGTCCATCTTTCCATTATCTTTTCCTGTCCCATTATTATATTTCCTTCTTTTGATTTCAAACGATATTTATTATATAATAATAACAAATTTGTTAAACGATTCTCAAATGGGGTTCCGAAAAAAAAACAGAGGATGTACTGACGCCCTATTCACATTAAAACAGTTTGCTGAAAAAACGGCAGAACACAATCAAAACTTATACATAGCCTTCATTGACCAGGAAAAAGCATTCGACAGAGTAAACAGAGAACAACTTTTGGAGATATTAACAACATACGGAGTAAGCAAACATCTAACCAACCTTATTAAAAGTCTCCACATCAACAGCAGCTGCAGGGTCAGAACACCAGCAGACTACACAGACAACTTCGAAGTTAGATCAGGTGTAAGACAGGGGTACGTACTATCCCCCTACTGTTTATTGCATACATAGACTATATATGCAAGCTAGCCAAACCTTCAGAGACAGAGGAGATCAACGAGCTTTTATTAGCAGACGGTTAGTCACTAATATATGAAACAATAGAAGACCTACAAGAACACTTAAACAAACTCAACATCTCAGGCACAAAATACAACATGAAAACCAACATCAACAAAACAAAAGTCATGAATGTCGCCAAAAATAAACAGAACATCAACATATAAGTATAGAGGGCATGCAACTAAAACAAGTAGAGGAATTCAAATACCTAGGAAATTTAGTGACAAACGATAATTCACAAACAGCAGCGATAGAATCAAGATGCAACAAAGCCTGTCAAATCATTGGACAGTTATCACCATTATTGTCCAAGAAGAAAATAACTCGAGGCAAAACGAGCACCATACAATATAATCTTCATCCCAACGTTGTGCTACCAATGCCAGACCTGGATCCTAGATGCAAGAACAATAAGAAAAATTACCTCTACAGAGATGAAATGTGTTAGACGAATGACAGGAAACAGTCCGAGAGATAAGATCAGAAATGAAGAACTGAGAAAAAAAGCTAGAAACAGCCCCCGCCATAGAATATATAAAGAAACAACAGATAAAATGGTTGACCACGTGACAAGGCAGAAAGATCAAAACACAACACAAAGAGCCTTCAACAAACGTTGTGAAAGCACCAGACCCAATGGTCGACCACGAAAAAGATGGATGGATGGAATATTAGAAGCACTAGGAAACATACAGTAGCCGAGGCGAACAGAACAGCAAAAGAGCGCAAATGATATCTCCCCTCGACGCTGAAAGACAGATGAGGAAGGAAAGAAGAAGAAGAAGACAATTTAAAACATCCTGATACTTTGACTTCTTTTCTTCCTATTAATTCATTTAACTGACTGTGCATACATTTTGAGTCTTTCATTTGTTGTTTTTTTTCATTTCTTTACATTTCTACTTTGACCATCCTTCCTTTGCTTCTCTACATTTGTTTTGGATCACTTTGTGCAATGTTTTGTATGTCAGCTCTTCTTTCTTATGTTTTCGTCCATCGTCCATTAGTTCTAGTGTTTCTTCAGTCACCCATTTATTTTCTTGGATCTTTTAGTCACTGGTATTACTTCTTTTGATGTTTGTTGAATCGATTGTTTGAGCATTTTCCACTGCTCCTCAATGTTCTGTATTTTCTCAATAGCATTATATCTATTTTGTACTGTTGTACTGTACTGATCATTCATCTGTCTATCTAATCTAGGCATAATAATATAGTTCTAATTTTATATTTCTTGGAATTTCTGTGTCTTCCAGTTTTATTCATATCCTTCCAACTACTGGTACACGGTCACTATTGCAATCTGCCCCTGACCGTGTTTTAACCGATGTTAACCCATTCCTGGATCTTCTATCTGTACCAGAATGAAATCAGTTTGATTGTGCACGATGTTGTCTGGGCTTTGCCATGTCCATAGTTGTCTAGGGTGTTGTTTAAACAAGGTGTTACCTATAATTATTTCATGTGTCTTTGCCCAATCTATCAATCTAAACTCTCTGTCACTCGTCTCTCCAAGGCCATGCACCCCAGTCACATTTTGCACTTTAGCTGTTCCTACCTTTTACATTGAAATCCCCTAACATATTTTGTTATTTCTCGTGATTTACACTGTTCCTAGGTCACCTCTAGCTTAATGTAAAATGTGGCAATGTCTTCCTCTTCGCTATTACTTGTTGGTGCATTAGCTTGAATTATGTTGATATCCATTGGTCTACCTCTCAATTTTACTAGCAGAATTCTATCTTATGCTGGCCAAAATCCTTTCACTGTTTTGCTTCTTTCTCTATCTAACATGATGCCTACTCCTCTTTCATGTGCGGTTCCCCCAGAGTAAATTACATTTCCACTGTTACGTTGTAATAATCATGATCCTTCCCATCTCATTTCACATAGTCCTATGATTATTTTTTCGACAATTGACCATTACTTCTGTTTTCATGTTTAGGCTGAGACATTTCTTCTTGCTTTATTTCACTGTTATGGCTTAACATCTGTTAAAACAAGGCCTGGATCAAATTGCACCTTGGGGACTAATTGGTCTTCAGCTGGGTTCACATGCCTCCTGCAGCAGTTGGGATTTTTATTTATGATTTCTCTCTGCGTGAACCATCCCTGATCTAAGCAGTCAGGCCCTGCTTGAAAAGTCAATTACTCATCGACGGAAGAAATATGAGTGCCTCCGAAGACGGAGTTATCTGCCTGTGCGGCGAAGAACACCTGTGCACACGGCTGCCAGGGAAAAAATGATTAACACGCAAAATTCTGATCCGAGTTTCCATGGACTTCGTCAGAGGTACAAGCTGGCGAACGCCAACAAATAAAAAAAATTACAACAATGACCACGTACCAGAAGTTGGAAAAATAAGAAAAAAAACTGAGGAAGACACATAACTCCTCAAGAAATATTAAATTAGGACTAGATAAACTTAGAGAGATACATTTTTAACTGCAGTGTTAAGTTTGTCCTTTTATTTGGCTGTGAAAACACGGAGAACAAAAAAGTGGCAATCATGAAGATACAAACTTTCATTAATGGATGCTTGCGCAGAAAAAAAAGGTTTGAAATGGCAGGACAAAGTCACTAACATAGAATTATGGAAATGTACCAAATACCTGTGGATAAAGAGATACAGCGAAGACGACGGCGCTGGATAGGAATCAAACTGAGGAAGCCAAGTGAGAGTATTACACAACAGGCCTTTTTTTGGAATCTTCAACAAAAGAGACAAAGAGGAAGACAAAAATATTCTTGGAGAAGACAGATAGAAGCAGAGATGAAGATGCTGGAGAAGACATGGAATGATTATAAAAGAATGACAAGAATCAGAAGGACTTGGAGAGTGTTTGTTGAAGACATATGCTCCACAGGGAGCTGAAAGGTAGAAGAAGTTGCTTAGATAGATAGATCAAACTGATTGAATGTATAAAATAGAACAGAATAGAAGAGATTAAAATAAAACAAAATAGGCGGGCGGGCGGGCGGACGGGCGGACGGACGGACCGACAGACAGGCAGACAGACAGACAGACAGACAGACAGATGGATGGATGGATAGATATTTTAACATTCATTCGTGTCTTTCTTTTATTTTACCAATTGCTCACACTCTATAGAGTCCCAGTGAGGTGAAGGATAACATTTCTTTTTCAATTTTTCTTTCAAAAGTCAATTACAATCATTTACACTCTCACAGATGACGATCATCTATCTTCTTTAACACTTTACCAGACAATTGAGCATTTAAACTTTATGTTCTTATCCTATTATTCATTTAATTCTGCTCATGAATTAATATGGTCCTTCTACGTTCTTCGTTTTTTATTTATTTTTTTTTTTTAAGAGAGTCCTCTTCCCATCATTGACATATTATTCCTCCTCGTTGAGAACATGCTTAGCATATTTTATTTTTCCTGTAGACATGATATGCTCACACGTATATCTGTAGAATCTAAAAAATTAAACAATTTTCGTCGAAAAAATGGGAACTCAAGCAAGGAACAGCTGTGCAGATTGTGGAAGGACATGATCGCCCACGCCAACCGGTAAAGCACATGATGATGATGAGTTATGTCAGTGCTGCATATTAACTCGTAGTTTTCTTCTCTCTAGTTATGTCAGTGTTGCATATTAACTTGTACATTTCTTATCTCTATTTATGTCAGTGTTGCATATTAACTTGTAGTTTTCTTCTTTCTAATTATATTAGTCTTGCATATTAGCTCGTAGTTTTCTTCTCTCTAATTATGTCAGTGTTGCATGTTAACTCGAAGTTTTCTTCTCTCTAATTATGTCAGTGTTGCATATTAACTCGTAGTTTTCTTCTTTCTAATTATGTCAGTCTTGCACATTAACTTGTAGTTTTCTTCTCTCTAGTTATGTCATTGTTGCATATTAACTCGTAGTTTTCTTCTCTCTTATCAGTTTATCAGTTATGGCTCTTTCATTATCTACCACTAACATAACTTGTGGCTATTAATTGCTAACTCATACGCAACGCTACTCTGTTCCCCTTATTATATGTTACGCTACCCTACCCATTCTATCGCTTCTCCTGGCTACACATCTGACCAGTTCAACGGTCACACACTAACTAACCTGCTATCGAATGTCCGAACCAACTCACCTTGCTCCCGGTATCGTCTCTCACATAACACACAGTCGTCCGGAATGAATCATCGCCTCAGCTCGAATATTTTGCCTACTCATTCTTTGTGTCAGGCTTTTCTTTTTCCCGCCAATCACACTTCATTTTACATCTGCCCTCGTTCCTACCTTGTTCACCGTTCTCGTGCTTCATGGTCTGTTCAGATTCTTCACGTCCCACTTGAACCATAAGTTCCCCCCCCCTGCCTCTATTTGACTCTCAACCTTTATCTCCCCTTGATTTCTACTCCTCACTCCCACTTACTCGTCCTCTCCATATCATTGCTCCTACCCTGTTTCCTGGGTACAGGTTCCATCCTGCTTCGGCCCATATATTGTTCTTTGTTTCTTTTCTGTTGTTGATTATTTGTAATTTTTTCCGAGTGCTATAAACATACCTCTTCCTCTGAATTGATTCGCTAAGTAAAACTACACATCACAATACAAATCACACACAAAAACTACACATCACTATACAATTCACACACAAAAACTACACATCACAATACAAATCACACACAAAAACTACACATCACAATACAAATCACGCACAAAAACTACACATCAAAATACAAATCACGCACAAAAACTACACATCACAATACAAATCACGCACAAAAACTACACATCACAATACAAATCACGCACAAAAACTACACATCACAATACAATTCACACACAAAAACTACACATCACAATACAATTCACACACAAAAACTACACATCACAATACAAATCACACACAAAAACTACACATCACAATACAATTCACACACAAAAACTACACATCACAATACAAATCACGCACAAAAACTACACATCACAATACAAATCACGCACAAAAACTACACATCACAATATAATTCACACATAAAAACTACACATCACAATACAATTCACACATAAAAACTACACATCACAATACAATTCACACACAAAAACTACACATCACAATATAATTCACACATGAAAACTACACATCACAATACAATTCACAAACAAAAAAACTACACATCACAATACAATTTACACATCACAATACAAATCACACACAAAAACTACACATCACAATACAATTCACACACAAAAACTACACATCACAATACAATTCACACACAAAAACTACACATCACAATACAATTCACACACAAAAACTACACATCACAATACAATTCACACACAAAAACTACACATCACACACAAAAACTACACATCACAATACAAATCACACACAAAAACTACACATCACAATACAATTCACACACAAAAACTACACATCACAATACAATTCACACACAAAAACTACACATCACAATACAATTCACACACAAAAACTACACATCACAATACAATTCACACACAAAAAATACACATCACAATACAAATTACACACAAAAACTACACATCACAATACAATTCCCACACAAAAACTACACATCACAATACAATTCACACACAAAAACTACACATCACAATACAAATCACACACAAAAACTACACATCACAATACAAATCACACACAAAAACTACACATCACAATACAAATCACACACAAAAACTACACATCACAATACAAATCACACACAAAAACTACACATCACAATACATATCACACACAAAAACTACACATCACAATACAAATCACACACAAAAACTACACATCACAATACAAATCACACACAAAAACTACACATCACAATACAATTCACATACAAAAACTACACATCACAATACAAATCACACACAAAACTACACATCACAATACAATTCACATACAAAAACTACACATCACAATACAAATCACACACAAAAACTACACATCACAATACAATTCACATACAAAACTACACATCACAATACAATTCACATACAAAAACTACACATGGCTATGGCTAGACAGACCGACGCCATCGATATCTCTGAGCCTGCCCGCTATGTGGGGAAATTTTTTTTTGGGGGGGGGGGGGGCCAATAGTTGTGACGTTTTCAGCATTGCGAGCAGGGGTGATTGTAGGTATAATGAGGTCAGTCGCCTATAGCTCGTATAGCTTGAGACGTCAGAAGTATTGGGGTGCTTTCGGGAAAACCCTCTCAGCGGGCAGGCCCAGAGAAATAGATGGCTACTGTTAAACCGACATACGGTCGCTACTCAAAAGTGACTAAATCAAGCTAATTAAGACTAAGTGCCTACATCGTTCAGGGTTACATTCTCGTTGAATTCTCACACTCGACAGTAAATACAGGAAGTAGAATCCAGTCGCGATTGATGCGGAGATCAACACCATTATCTGAGACATCACCAGACTTCCGGTCAATATGGCGGATAGACGGCAGGAACCGTTGAGGCTCTGTCTGTGAAGTCTTCATTGTTGCAGGTTTCTCTTATTCCAAGTCCGGCTTGCTGCAGGAGCTACTGAGTTTAGGGCTCTGTACACACCGGAGGCTGTTGTTTTTTTTAAAATCCGGATTGTGTTTCGATATTCTGATTACTTATGATGAATGATGCTATCGTATGACGAAGGGCAGACAGCTAGCTGAGTTCACTTTCGCTGCGGCTACGTCTTATGTCTTCTGGCATGTGCTGTGGCTGCTGTGATGGGGAGTGCAGCTACATTTGTTTGTTTGGTTTCTTCAATGAGAATATTTTTAATTCGGATGATTCCACTAGCACAGGCGGTTGAGCAATTATGGAGATTAGTTTGTTTGCAGAGAAACCGGGGCCTTCGACTAACCATAACTATATCTAATACCAACGAGAAAAATGCACTCATCTATAGAGACGGATCAGTAATACGACACCAAACGAATGCATTGGCATTTACAGCACGCCATGCGGGCAAGACAGTCAAAGAAAACAGCAGTGCGTACGTTATGACCACGACTAGTATGACGATGGAGGTGATGGCAGTGAACATTCATCCTGTTGGAGCTATAAAACTGCACCCACGTCTGTATAGGAAGTGTGAATGATAAGAAAAGTGGAGGCAGGCTCTATACGCAGACCGCGAGTCGAGTCATTACAGAAATCTACGATACGCAGTCACCTTTGTTTACATCCCTGGACATGCGGAAGTACAAGGAAATGAAAGGGCGGACAGGTTGGCTTGAAGTGCAGTCACCGAAGTACGGTCAAATAATGGATAAGGTGGACGTCATTGATGCCCTTTGAGATGCGAGAAGAGCACAGGACTTCAACAACCATTAGTCCACGTTGTTCATCCACTTCGGATGAAAGAGATGGGAGTAAAGATGGGTATATCCAGAAAGAGAGGATTAGTGAGTGCATTGGAGGACTTATCAACCAACACAGAAAGGAGTCATCAGTCGTGGACGCTTTAGACGATGAACGTTATAACACACAAGTCAACGAAGTGAAGAACGCTTCATGTATGCCTAGACTATAAAATTAATCAAACGCTGAGAACTCCGTTACATGGATTCCCATACCGTTAAACGTAATTTGTCTGCCCCTAATTAAAGAACACTATTACATACTATTTTGACTTTCGAAGGCTTAAAACAGTTGGTATTTCAATTAGTTTAATTTTAAATCTGTGAATAATACTCGTAAATTGTATTGAACTCATATTTACACATTATGTCTAGATATACGGGACAAATCTGTTAACCGCAACGACAACAAAGGACTTTGATACATTGTCTAAACCTCTGGCCGAAGATGCTGTAGATAATAAAGTTGATGGCTGAGTTAAAGTGCAAGAAAATGAATGCTAGAGCATTTATGATCGTTCTGTTGGGAGCACACCTGTTCAGGTATTGTTTCTCTCCTTGTTGATTCAATGCTGGTTCAGGATATAAAACCAATTCCAGTAGAGCTAGAATCTGACTAGCACAGAAGATGGTGGTTATTGCAATGATCGTGGCGGTGAGTCCTACCTGGCTCTCTCCACGTGAGCTCACCTGAGCGATGTAACTTCTTCCTCTTTTGTAAAGCCGTTGAATTATCGTTATGTTTAGTATGATGATGATGGCGACAGGTAGGATGAAGCGAAACACGCTGTTTATGTAGATCAGGTACACAACGTTGTAGAAATGACTTTTTCCGAAACTGGAAATGTACCCAACGACAATCATTTCATTAGATTTATTTATTGTCTTTGAATCATGCTCCAGAAATGTGGGGATGTTGTAAATGATAGACCAAACCAGAACTAAAAGAGAAGCAACACCAGCTCGTGTCTGTGTACACACGCGCTTAGCCTGGAGTGGGAACACGACAACTACGGCCCTTTCTACCGTCACCAGTACAGTCATGTAAATAGTGCCTGTGTGAACTAAATTTAACAAACCATATAGGTATTTGAGGGCAACAGTGTTTATCGCAACTATATATCGATCTGAATGTTCATTATCAGGAAGAAATGGATGCAATTTGATCAAGAATGAAACTGTCAGAAATAAAATGTCGTAAACAGCCAAGACCACTAACAGTGTAGAGGTGGAGTTTCTCATGCTAGGTTGAACTAAAACAATGGCCGACATTACATTACCCACAATCCCTAACAAACATATAGCGCACTGCACTATGGCGGTTATAAATACTATTTCATTGATACAACTGCAGTTTAAGACAGTAGAAAATGTCTCGCTTTGTTTTTTTGTTTCCATGGTAAGCAAATCAATTTCCGTATGCTCTTATTTCCCTTTATCTTCATATATTACAAACGATTTTGTTTGAAGAAACATTGCAATAATTCATTTTCATTTCTTCACTTCATGTCTTTTAACAATTATTTTAAATCAACTTAAAAAAAAACCCGCAATCTTTTCCAAACCATATGTTACCTCTAAACAAAGTTGATCGTACACATTTCTAGACCGTGCAAGATTGTGGTCCAAGCCAGTATTTGAACAATCTCGTGGACGTAGGTTCTATTTCCGCTTTAATTACAGAATGTTTTATTGGTTGATATCACTCTGAAAAGTGCAACTGAACACTCCGCGGCGACTGCCATGAACAAACTATTTATTCTCGCTCTCTCAGAAATTACCATCCACTCTAGGGACTGAAGCATGACGTCATACATTTGTTTTTGAAAGTTTAACTTTAGCTTCAGTTGTTAATTATCGTTCCGTAGTTCTGTCTCTTCATTAACTTTCGATGAAAATTGACGCCTTTTAATGAGAGTTTTTACAAATCTTGTAGCATTTATATTTTCTTTCATCGGAATTCCTGTTTTGGCGTTTCAACCTTTTTTGTTATCACTCCAGATATTGAAGAAGTTTGTGGGTCCTATTGAAGTCGCGACCTGGTGGAGAATATTTTCAGGATCTCAAACCGTTGTCCAGACATTGCCAGCAATCGTGAGTTCCCATTGGACAAAAGTCATCTGTTGAAAACAAGTACAGAGACTCAATAATAATTTAGGTCTTTTGATAATGATAAATAGACTGATAATGATAAATAGACTGATAATGATAAGCAGATTGATAATGATAAGCAGACTGATAATTATAAGCAGATTGATAATGATAAGCAGACTGATAATTATAAGCAGACTGACAATTATAAGCAGATTGATAATGATAAGCAGACTGATAATTATAAGCCAACTGATAATGATAAGCAGACTGATAATTATAAGCCAACTGATAATGATAAGCAGACTGATAATGATAAACCAATTGATAATGATGAGCAGACCGATAATTATAAGCAGATTGATAATAATAAGCAGACTGATAATTATAAGCATACTGATAATTATAAGCAGATTGATAATAATAAGCAGACTGATAATTATAAGCATACTGATAATTATAAGCAGATTGATAATAATAAGCAGACTGATAATTATAAGCATACTGATAATTATAAGCAGATTGATAATGATAAGCATACTGATAATTATAAGCAGACTGATAATGATAAACCAACTGATAATGATGAGCAGACCGATAATTATAAGCAGATTGATAATAATAAGCAGACTGATAATGATAAACCAACTGATAATGATGAGCAGACTGATAATTATAAGCAGATTGATAATGATAAGCAGACTGATAATGATAAGCAGACTGATAATAATAAACAGACTGATAATGATAAGCAGACTGATAATAATAAACAGACTGATAATGATAAACCAACTGATAATGATGAGCAGACTGATAATGATAAACCAACTGATAATAATAAGCCAACTGATAATAATAAACAGACTGATAATGATAAGCAGACTGACAATAATAAACAGACTGATAATGATAAACCAACTGATAATGATGAGCAGACTGATAATGATAAACCAACTGATAATTATAAGCCATCTGATAATTATAACCTACTGATAATGATAAACCAACTGATAATTATAAGCCAACTGATAATTATAAGCCAACTGATAATTATAAGCCAACTGATAATAATAAGCCAACTGATAATGATAAACCAACTGATAATGATAAACCAAATGATAATTATAAGCCAATTGATAATTATAAGCCAACTGATAATGATAAACCAACTGATAATGATAAGCCAACTGATAATGATAAACCAACTGATAATTATAAGCCAACTGATAATAATAAGCCAACTGATAATGATAAACCAACTGATAATGATAAACCAACTGATAATTATAAACCAACTGATAATGATAAACCAATTGATAATGATAAACCAACTGATAATAATAAGCCAACTGATAATGATAAACCAACTGATAATGATAAACCAACTGATAATTATAAGCCAACTGATAATGATAAACCAACTGATAATTATAAGCCAATTGATAATTATAAGCCAACTGATAATGATAAGCAGGCTGATAATTCAATACGGGGTCTTATTTCAGCACGATTAAAGATTTATTTTATTAGTTGGTGTGTAGACGTTTACTTTGCTTCACTTCTTGTCTTCTTTTGTACATTCTTTAACCAGTGATGGAATTTAAACCCGAAATTAAAAATAAATAAAAGAAAAGGAATGGCAAAAAATAATTTTAATGTCATGAAAAATATATTAACATCGAAACAAATAACACCAGGGCTAAAACTAAGGGTAGCAAAATGGTATATCAGCTCAACATTCCTATACCGTGCAGAAATGGTCTATAGACAAAAGAACAGAACAGAAAATTGAAGCATTTCAAATGTAGATTTATAGAGGATTAAGACAAATTGGATAAGAGAAAAGAAAAGGAACGATGAAGTCTTAAAATAACTAAACATAAAACGTGAACCACTAAACACAATTCAAACAAGACAATTGAGTTTTTTGGGCATGTTAAAAGACACAGCAGCCAACTAAAAGTAATCTTGGAGGGAAATTACAAGGTAAAAGAGGTAGATGCAGACCAAGACTAACGTGGACGAGTAACATCAAAAGATGGACAAGTCAGCCTATGACAGCCTGTACTATCAAAGCAAGAGACAGAGCTGAATGGCGCACCATGGTAGCCAACCTTCGGTGTGGAGATAGACAAGTCAGCCTATGACAACCTGCACTATCAAAGCAAGAGACAGAGCTGAATGGCGCCCCATGGTAGCCAACCTTCGATGTGGAGATAGACAAGTCAGCCTATGGCAGTTTGCACTATCAAAGCAAGAAACAAATAAAATGGCGCCCCATGGTAGCCAACCTTCGATGCGGAGACGGCACTTGATGAATGATGACTTGACGTAGCACTCTCCGTTCAACCCCAGATTGTGTCTTCTGTGCTGCTTATACTGTTGTGATTTATATTCCTTTTGGTTCTGGCAGGTACTCATAAATCCCTCTGTCTTTGTGGGTGTCTCATGCCACATGAAGCTTGTCTCTTGTGATGTCAGACTCTGGTACTATGAAGCT
>JAVIAB010000106.1:13269875-13272375 GCA_032433765.1 Megaustenia siamemsis | reverse complement strand
CTTCTCCTATATGAATTTTTGTTCTAGCAGTTTTCTTTTAAAGATATTTTATCAAATCTCGCCATCTGTCTCTGTTCTGTGCAAGCAGTTCTATCTCATTGAGGGAGCCGATTCCTGCTGCTCTTGCCTCTCTCATCAATGTTCTTCTCAGTGTCTCCCTGGGTCTTCCTCTTTTTCTTTTACCTGTTGTTTCCCATATGAGGGCTTGCTTTGCTATTCGATTATTATCTCTTCTCATCACATGTCCAACGTATGACCATCGTCTTTTCTTTAATTATTACCTCCTAAATTACACCTTCGAAAACAGCTCAGGAGATATTTACATTCGCACAAGACCAGATGGCTCACTGTTCAACCTAGCACGACTAAGAGCAAAAACCAAAACAAATGTTGCCCTACTTAAAGAATTTTTATTTGCTGACGATGCAGCCCTAGTCGCTCATAGTGAGGCCACCCTACAGTCGCTGATCAACAACCTGGATAAAGCATGCGACCTTTTTTCACTGTCAATTAATGTTCAGAAGACAGTAATACTAAATCAAGGTGACTTCAAACCTATATCTATTACTCTAAAAGACTGCCCACTAGAATCAGCACAGAAATTTACATATCTTGGATCCACAGTTACGCAAACCATCTCTCTTGATGAAGAAATAAACTGTCGAATTGGTAAGGCAGCTACGACCTTCGGCAAACTCACAAAAAGGGCATGGAACAACACGAAACTAACTCAAAAGACTAAACTCTTAATATATCAAACTTGTGTGCTTAGCACACTACTATATGGATCCGAAACCTGGACAACATACTCAAACCAGGAAAAAAGACTAAATGTCTTCCACATGCGA
Source organism: Megaustenia siamemsis (assembly GCA_032433765.1). Classification (NCBI taxonomy): domain Eukaryota; kingdom Metazoa; phylum Mollusca; class Gastropoda; order Stylommatophora; family Ariophantidae; genus Megaustenia; species Megaustenia siamemsis. The sequence goes on along the minus strand of JAVIAB010000106.1, from coordinate 13,271,527 downwards.
TGTCTCCGCAAAATAATGCACATCAAATGGCAGGACAAAATAACCAACTTAACTGTCCTGCAACGTGCTAAGACCCTAACAATCATGTCGATGCTCAGAAGTCGAAGGCTAAGATGGCTGGGGCATGTCCAACGGATGGAAGAAAAACGCATTCCTAGGCAAATACTATATGGCGAGCTAAAACACGGAAAACGACAAATCGGCAGACCTAAACTACGATATAGAGATATCTGCAAATCATCTCTGAAAGACTTCGCCATCTGTGAAAACGACTGGCAACATCTGGCAAGTGATCGCACATCATGGAGAGCACGTATAAGGAACGGTATAACAACATTTGAGACTGTTCTAAGACAGGACTTAGAAGAGAAGAGACTCATGAAAAAGGATGGTAAACCCTGTGGACCAGCGAGCCGGACCTGTTCATTATGTGACCGCGTGTGTTTGTCAAACATTGGTAGAATTAGCCACGAGAGAAGCTGTTCGGCAAAAACAATACCTCAAAAAAATACGCAATAGCCTCCACTAGACCGTCTGACAAGACGAAAAGGGCCATATAATATATATGTCGAGACTAGGAGAAAGAAAACAAAATATTAAAAAATGAGAAAGTTTTAAGAAACATATTTTATCGATACATTCTCAGATTTGATCTCTCTTTCCAACTTTATCTCTTTTTTTTACTCACTTGAACGTTAAATATCCACCTCTTCTATTAAGCACAAAATTGAATAACAAGAGCGAATGTAAAACAAACACAAGTGAACTTAAGTCCTGCTATTATAACCTGGAGCGATACAACTAAACATGCATGGTAAAATCGTGGATAAAAACGTGTGGACTCAATAATTGTGAAAATTGGAGTCCCGGTTAAGGCACACGGGCGCCATTAAAGGTATGTATATTTAATGTGATCTTTATGTTCATGCTAACAGTGCTGTGATTGTTCAGCGGTGGTCTCCGGTATCACTCTCTAATATCGTTGGAATTGGAGAATAGATTGAGAGGAAAACAAGTTTTGATTATTTGTTTGGCAAATTAGACTGTTTTAAGTTTGAACAACGAAACAAACGGCACGGGATTATTATTGTGGCGAGGTGATTGTAACACTGGATATAAATAAAATACAATTTGAAAAAAAACAACAACAACAAAAACAACTAGAAAACGTTATGTTTGAGTGTTGTTATAAATTGGTACCGATTTGTGGACTGGTAGGTCCTGGTTTCTAGCCACTGAACAGGTCATGGGAATTGGTAACTTCGAATCCGTGGTTTCTAGTCACGGAACAGGTCATGGGAATTGGGCACTTCGAATCCGTGGTTTCTAGTCACGGAACAGGTCATGGGAATTGGGCACTTCGAATCCGTGGTTTCTAGTCACGGAACAGGTCATGGGAATTGGGCACTTCGAATCCGTGGTTTCTAGTCACGGAACAGGTCATTGGAATTGGTCACTTCGAATCCGTGGTTTCTAGTCACGGAACAGGTCATGGGAATTGGTCACTTCGAATCCGTGGTTTCTAGTCACGGAACAGGTCATTGGAATTGGTCACTTCGAATCCGTGGTTTCTAGTCACGGAACAGGTCATTGGAATTGGTCACTTCGAATCCGTGGTTTCTAGTCACGGAACAGGTCATGGGAATTGATCA